>JANHMN010000001.1:258172709-258227216 GCA_030674055.1 Rhabdomys pumilio | reverse complement strand
ACACACACACACACACACACACACACACACACACACACCATACACACAGAGTGAGGCCTATTAAGCACAGGGCAGAAGCAGCTGGTGTCTCCTTTTACTTCAAGCTAAGTTATCCTTGTTATACTTCATGTTGCATAAAAATCTGATGATTCTGTAAATCACAGGGAAATTCCTGCCGCACAGAGGTCCATCTGCCTCTACCTCTTACGCGCTAAGATAAAGGAGTAGCCCACCATGCCAGGTCTTTTATGATTATGGTTTGAGATAGTTATATTGTCTAAGCTGGCCTCAGCTCCCTACATAGACAAGGGTAACCTTGAACTTCTGATCCTCCTGCCTTTGCTCCCCGAGTGCTGGGATTACCACTGCTTTATGTGGTGCTGGAACATGACGTCAGGTCTTCATGAACACTCTACCAACGGAGCTGTAGCCTGCTGATATTATTTTAAATATGATGATTTAATGACCAAGTATTATAATTTTTATCCTTTAAGTGTACTTAACTCTTTGATACTTCCATACAATTCATCTTTATGTTATTCACCCCCACTCCTCTCCCTCTCCTCCTAGAGTCTGATGTTGAAGATTCTTATAAATGCCACCTAAGTGAGCCTAATGTTTGCTTGGTAGGATGTGAATGGCTCCATTTGGCGTCAGCTTTGGGCGTGTGTGTATATAGGTATATGTTTGTGTGTGTGTATGGGTGTGTGTTTGTAAGGTGTGTGTGTGTGTGTGTGTGTGTATGGGTGTGTATTTGTAAGGTGTGTGTGTATGTGTGTGTGTGTGTGTGTGTGTATGGGTGTGTATTTGTAAGGTGTGTGTGTGTATGGTGTATATGTGTGTGTGTGTGTGTGTATGGTGTATGTGTGTGTGTATGGGTGTGTGTTTGTAAGGTGTGTGTGTATGGTGTATGTGCCTGTGTGTATGGGTGTGTATTTGTAAGGTGTGTGTGTGTATGGTGTATATGTGTGTGTGTGTGTGTGTGTGGTGTATGTGTGTGTGTATGGGTGTGTGTTTGTAAGGTGTGTGTGTATGGTGTATGTGTGTGTGTGGACCCTTTAACACTGTTCTTCATGTTGTGGTGGCCCCGAACCATAACATTATTTTGTTGCTACTTCATAAGTGTAATTTAGCTACTGCTATGAATCATAATGTAAATATCTGTGTTTTCTGATGGTTTTAGGCAACCCCTGTGAAAGGGTCGTTTGACTCCAAAGGGGTTGAGGCCCACAAGTTGAAAACCACTGCCTTTAAGGGAGCTCTCCTTTTGAACCTAGAGTTTGCTTTCTCTCTCTCTCTCTCTCTCTCTCTCTCTCTCTCTCTCTCTCTCTGGCTAGACTTGAGCCCAGCAAACCCAGGATCCTCCTGTCTCCGCCTTACTCAGTGTTCCCAGTACTAGGGTTACTGTGTGCATAGGCCCACACATGACTGTTTCATGGATGTTGGGATGCAAATTCCAGTCCTTATGTAGCAAACTCTTGTCACCATCAACCATGGAGCCGTCTTCCCAGCTCAGTGGGATGTGCTTTGTTTTGTTTTGGGTTTTTGATTGTTTGTTTTGTTTTAATTTAAGGTCATTTTGGGTGGAAGACTATTCTCAGCGCTGTAGAACTTTCCCTCTTTGCTTTCTGGGCCCTGGGATGTGGCAGCTCTGTGAAGAAGGGAATATGATGGCGGTAACTCCCCGCTGTGTTTCAAAGGAAGCTGCTTCCTGGAAAGGTGAGAGGGGTCACCTGTGCCCTCATCTGACAACACTGAAAGATGAAAGGAAGTTTGGGGCACCGGCTTTTCCTGATCATTGGAAGCCGATTCTAAAGGTGAGGAAGGAACAATGCTGCAGTTTAAAGTCAGCTCAAAGAGAGCTGGGGCCGTGCCAGCAGCCCAGCTATCTGTCTGTCCATTTTGTACCTTGGCTCAGTGTGCACAGGTGCTCGCTGCCAAGCCTGATGACCAGAGACTGATCCTCAGGGCTCATATAGTGGGAGGAGAAAATGGATGTCTGCAAAGGTGGTCCTCTGACCTCTGTACCCATTTGGTATCTGCACACACACACACACAGGCACGTGCACAAAATAAATAAATGTAGCTTTTAAGAAGAAGAATAAAAGCACAATTGTATCATACACGTTCTGCATCTGCGCACTGCAGCCGGAACACACTGCATTATAAAAATATTAATGAAATACAAATCCGAATGCCAGCAGATCACTGGTTTATGATGACAAGCCAGCTGCCTTATTTACTTTGGCTCATCCTGCTGAGAGGTCAGGCATCCTAGCTGGATGCTCATGTCCTGGCTGTTCATTCCCAAGGACTGAGGTTCTGAGGCTGTCAAAACAGAAGCCTGTGTGTGTGTGTGTGTGTGTGTGTGTGTGTGTGTGTGTGTGTTGCAGACACAGTGAAGCTGTTGCCTTTCCCACTGTGGGGAAGTCATGGCAGCCCTCTCCTGCCTCCAGAACAAGCATCTTGTACCTCAAATATCCTTTTTATCTTTCATTGTGGCCCATGATCATGATCAGAATTAATTCCCATTTCTTTTGGAGCCAATGTGCTCAATGTGAAGTCAAGGCTTAAAAGAGAGATAATAGCAAACTTCACACATACACACAACACAAACACCTATACACATTCACTCATACATACATATATACCCAAACATAAATACACATAGACATATACACACATATATGCATATACATACATACCCAAATATAAACATACATATACACACACATACACACAGACTTATACATATACACCCATACCCCACCATACACAGACACATCACATATATATATGTATACATACATACCCAAACATAAAGATACATATGCACACACATACACACAGACATATATATACACACACATATGCATATACACACATATACACCGAAATGTAAACACACATATGCACACATATATACAGACATATATATACACACAGACACATCACACACATATATATCTCCAAACATAAACACATATATGTACATACACACATACATACACATATACATACATGCATACCCAAACATAAACACACATGTGCGCATACACAGAGACACACACACACAAACTCACAAGAGATATACACATAGGCACAGACACAAACACATATACACACTTTTATTTTTGCAGTGCTAGGAACTGAACTCAGGGAGTGTGCGTGCTAGGCAGGTGGTCTTCCTCTGAGCTATGTCTCTTGATCTGTGCATGTTTTATTCCAAATTTATTAAGAGTGACTACAGAGGAGGCTCTAACCAAGACAACAAACCATGTAACCCTACCCTGGTGAAGGCCCAGAAATGCTCTGACAGCCTTCAGCCTGGAATTTGTTCCAAGGAGGCCAAACAGTCCTCCCCCTGGTGGTCAATCACATCAATAACCGACCAGCCGCCATCCAACTGTGGGAGCTGTGGAGGTCGGAGAAGCAGCTTCTGAGGATGCAGGGTCAAAGACAAGTCTAAGGACTGGACGGACGTGTAGCTCAGTCGAAAGAATTACTTGCCTAGTGTGCAAGATGTCCATCTCCAGCCATGGTGGTGCATGCTAATAATCCCAGAAGCAGGAGGAGTAGCTGTCCAAGGTCTTCCTCCCCTCCTTAGTAAGTCCAAGGCCAACCTGAAATATCTGAGACCCTGACTCAAGAAAAGGTGGGAAGGGCTGAGAGATGGCTCAGTGACAAAATGCTTGCTGCACAGACCTGAGGGTCTGAGTTTAGCATCCACATAAAAATGCCCATTTCTTAAAGCCTCGATCTATAAGCATGAGCAGGAGAAAAGCAATGAGTGTTCACAGAGACAGGAGAGCAGGAGAAGGGTACCAACAGGGACTCATCCTGCATCTCCTGGGAAGCTACATGGGAAGAAATTAACTGTGATGTGCTGGAGAGAAAGCCCAGCGGACTACTGCAACCAGGAGGATTTGAGTTCAAATCTCCAGCACCCATGTAAAAAGCCAGGCATGGCCACGGACATGTCTGTAACCCGAGGGAGAAGTCCATGGGAATGATGAGACGTGGTGAGGTCATTTGAAGCAGGAAGATTGCTGAGGCTTGCTGCTGCCACCTTAGCTGAAGATTCAGTGAGAGACCCTGCATCAAAGGAATAGAGCAGGATGTCTGATGTTGTTTTGGGGTCGTCAGTATAAATATACATATCACACACACACACACACACACACACACACACACACACACACACACACGGGGTTCAACAAATGCACATTCATACACATATACATGAATAATTAAATAAGTATACAGCCTTGAAGTGATACTTGCACAGACAATTAATAACACATTTCACAAATGCCCAGAGGCAAAAGAGACCCAAGGCCACTGAGGGATTATATTAGTCAGTGTTCTCTGGAGTCATAGACCTTATGGAATGTCTCTATGCATTGAGGGAATTTACTGTGATGACTTAAAAACAGGCTGTAGTCCAACTAACCCAACAATGGGCAGCTGTGGATGGGAAGTCCAAGGGTCTAGTAGTTGCTCAGTCCCACAGGGCTAGTTGTTTCAGCTGGTCATCTGTAAAAGTAGGTTTAACAGATGTGCTGGCAAGTAAGTGCAAGCAGGCAAAGAAGAATGAATCTTCCTTCTTCCATCATCCTTGTGTAGGCCTCCAGTTGTGGCCCAGATTAAAAGGATTAAAAGTGTGTACCACCGTGCCTGGATCTAAAACTTGCTTTGTGCTGAGCAGTGGTGGCGCATACCTTTAATCCCAGCACTTGGGAGGCAGAGGCAGGCGGATTTCTGAGTTCGAGGCCAGTCTGGTGTACCGAGTGAGTTCCAGGACAGCCAAGGCTATATTGAGAAACCCTGTCTCGGAAATAAATAAATAAATAAATAAATAAATAAATAAATAAATAAAACTTGCTTTGTCCCAGGCTGACCTTGAACTCAGAGATCTGCTTGCCTCAGTCTCCTGGGATTAAAGGCCTGTACTACCTTACCTGGGCCTTAGCTTTTCATGGCCACTATCCCTCAAGATCTATCTCCATGTCAAGATCAAGGTCAGAAATCTGTGCCTTCCAGCCACAAGATCTGGATCGCAGGTGTGCCCTCCATTTCTGGATTATAGCTCATTCCAGATGTAGTCAAGTTAACAACCAGGAACCAGCCGTCACAGGGATGAATGGTACATCCATTCAATGGAATAATACTTGGCCATAAAGAAGAAGGACATTCTGACTCATGTTGCAACATTTGAAGGTATTGTGCCAAGCGAAACACAGCAGTCAAAGGAGAGCAGAGTGGCAGGACCCGGGCAGCTCATCTGGTGAAATGCCTTGATAAGGCCAAGTGTGAGCCCCTGAACTCAGTGTGGGTGTGATGATCCCAGCACCGGGGAGGCAGAGACAGGAGGACTCCTGGGCTTCCTGGCAGATTATAGGCCAGTGAGAGACACTGTCTCAAAAATCAAGATGGAGGCCCCTGATGAACCCCTAAGGCTGTCCTGTAGACTTTATGTTGATATAAGTAATGTGTGCGTGTGCATGCACACACACACACACACACACACACACACACACACACAAATGGGCAGATATTATACAATCTCACTATGTGCATAACCTGAGTAATCTCCCTCGTAGGGACAGGAACTACAACAGAGACTGCCAGAAGCTGGGGAAGGAGAGAACTGGGGTGGGGGAGGTATTGTTTAAGAAACACGGGGTTTTTGTTTCAGATGATAAAACAAATTCTACAGATGGTAGACATTAAATATGCCTAATTCTATGGATGCATTCACTTGGTTAGATGCCTAATTCTATGGACGCATTCACTTGGTTAGTGTGACCGGTGAGATGGGTCATGGTAAAGGTGCTTGCTGCACAAAGACCCTGAGTAAAAAAGCTATGAGATAAAACGATGTTCCCATTTCACCCCTGCCTCATGTTTCCACCCTAGCCAGATCCTCAGAGCCAACTCTCAAAACAGCTACTCGCATTTGAATCCTCCAGCTGAAGGATGCAACCAGCTGACTCCAGCTCTTGCCAACATGCCCCTTGTCCCTATGAAGGACTGCGTCTTCATAAACCCCTAAGCCAAAGTAAATCTTTCCTCACTGAGATACGGGAATACACAGCCGTGTAGCCACCACACAGGAAGATGGGCTTGCTCAGAAGCCTTTTGGGGCTTGTCTGTGCCAGTCCCACGTGGAGTGCTCTTTTTCCAGAACTCAGGGTAACTTGGGAGAGGTGGGATATGAACACCCAGCACCCTAAGAGTGCCCTGAACACCCACGGATGTTTTATTTTCACAGGCCCAAGCTGTTGTAGAATTTCTTCAGTAACCTTCAGGCACCACATGCTTCTCACTCAGCCCTAATACTCCCCAGAGTCTCGAGGCCTCGCCTGCAGTATGAGGGGCTCTGCCCAGCACTTGCACACAACAACCTCCCTTCCCTGCTCCTGGGCTGTGCTTGTCCATATTTCGGCTGCTTTTCTGTAAGACACACAGAGGTCAGTATTACATAAAGACAACTTTTACAGGAGGACCTGAGCTCAGTTCATCAGCATCTGTGAAAAAGACAAGGATTACAGCCAGAATCTGTTACATCAGCACCAGAAGAGGGAAGGTTGGTAGATCCTGGGGCCTTACTGGCCAGTCAGCCTAGCTCAAATGGTTAGCTCGAGATTCAGTGAGAGAATCTCACTCAAAAAAATAAGACAGGGGACTGGTGAGATGGCTCAGCGGTTAAGAGCACTGACTACTCTTCAGGAGGTCGTGAGTTCAAATTCCAGCAACCACATGGTGTCTCACAACCATCTGTAATGATCTGATGCCCTCATATGGATGTCTGAAGACAGCTACAGTGTACTTTGGGCTGGAGCAAGCAGGGCCAGTGGGCCTGGAACAAGCAAGGCCAGAGCGAGCGGGCTAGAGCAAGAGGGAGAAGGGAAGGGGGAAAAATAAGGTGGAGAGAGATACAAGAAGATTCTGAAGTTGGCCTCTACCTACCTCCCATATCAGCAAAGCTCCAGCCTGGACTGGAGAGAGCCCACCACCTGTACCAAGTGTCCTTTGCTTTGTTTTTGTCTCTTTGAGACAACATCTCACTATATAGCCTTGACTGCCTTGACCAGGCTGGCCTTGAACTCATATTGTCCTGCCTCTGGCTCTTGAATGCCGGGATAAAAGTCGTGTGCCAGCACACCCAGCTCAGCTGTTCCTTCTAAAGATCAAGACTGGGTACGGATGGACTACTTTAGTTCACTATTACTCATGATCATCCCCCGTGGTCAGTCCTATGTCCATACCCTGGGACACTTCCACAGGGCCACTGAACATCCCCCCAGGATGGGGCTCAATGAAATTGACTCAGTGTTGCTCCGCATGGCCTGGGACCAAAGGGGAGCTGGACCATGCTTTTCTCTCCCTCCTGGCCACCAAATTCCGACGGTTTCTGCAGACCTGACAGGCTCCAGGCTAGTGTAGTAGCTATCGGCTCTCCACAGACCACACTTAGATACTCAAAGGGCCCAGGCTGGGTGAGCAATCTTCACCCCCGGGAGAGAAATGTATACAGCATACTCTGGGGAGAGAGTTGCCCACTCCTAGAGTAAGCTTATTCCTTTCCTCCTGTGTCAATCTATCCCCGTATCTACCCAATGATGCCTATTGCTCTTGATACTACGGGGACCCGCCAGGTACCAAGTTATGCCTAGTCCCAGCACTCACTCACGACCAAATAGTTTGCATATTAGCAGAGGATCAATACATCCGAAGTTCAACATGGGACCTATGATCAGTGTGCACTGTCCTCAACTGCAGGAGACCTTGGTCTTCCCCTTAGGGAAACAGCTGCTGCAGTTCTCCCTCCCGTGGGAGATCCTTCCTCCACAGCAGCTGGTACAATGGTATCTCCGTGTTATCTCCACCTTTGGTAAACTGCTGTTCAGGTTTTAGAGCCTTCCAAAGCTCATAAGCATAGCATCTGGCTTCCCGTTGATTCTGCTCATCCCCACCCCCTCCGCCACTCTAGGAGCCCCGGCTTTACCACATCGTGCCACATTTTCTTTTATGTCACCTTTATCTGCTTTGCCTGCTTATCCCCTCTCGAATGACCTGTAAGACAGTCCTCTGGAGACACTCGTACACAGCAAAAACTATGCCTCAGCAGGGGCACAGTAAAGACACGGAAGCCTCGCTGGACTCAAGGTTCTTGCTGAATTAACAGCCCTCTTAACCCTTCACTGATGAGAGTCAGCCTGACCCAGGGAGCTGGGTAGCACACGCTGCCTCCCCTGCTGTCATTGCCATACATTTTCCTACTCCTCACTGATTCTTTTCATGGACTCTAAGTTTTCAGATCCACAAGGAGGCTTTTTGGTAAAGATCTAATCTGCTGTTCCTTACAAGAGTCTCTTCTCAGCCGGGCAGTGGTGGTTGGTCTTTCAGAGGATCTGAGTTCAATTCCCAGCAACCACAAGGTGGGTCACATCATCTATAAGGGATCTGAAGCCCTCTTCTGGCATGTAAGTGTTCATGCAGACAGACCACTCATTTTAAAAAAATTAGTTCAGTCTGGGCACCCTTAGGAAGTTGCCAAGGTGACTGCACTGCCTGTGGAACAGGGGAATGCCCGTACCTGCACTGGGTGCACCAGGTCACAGCCTTACCATGACGAGCCCTGTTCCTGCCACAGCTCTCTCCTCTCCTCAGTGCCCTCTGCCTCCCTCGTGATGACTGAGCCCCAGTACATCCTCTCCTGTTCTCTGGAGGAAAAAAGTTTGTGCTGCTCAAAGCTTCTACTACTTAGTCAACAACTAGGGTTTTTTTTTTTTTTTGAAGATTTATTTTATTATTTTTCTAAAGATTAATTTTACTATTTTCATTTACTGTTTCATTTTTTTAAATCATTTTTATTTATTGATGTGTGTGTGTGTGCCTAGATGTCTATATGTGCACCACATGTATGTAAGTTCCATAGGAACCCAGAAGAGGGCGCTAGATGCCCTGCACTGGGGTTGCAAGGGTTGTGGGCCACTGGGCATGTGCTGGGAACCAAACTTTGGTCCTCTTTAAAAGCACCATGCACTCTTAACTGCTAAGACACCTCTTCAGTCCTTCAATAACTTTCTTTTTTAAAATAATTTCTGTCCTTTGTTGATCTATAGCATCTCATATTTTTCTTATTTCTAAGACCCTCCAGCCAATCAATATTAAATAAATCATTGTCATAAATCTCTTGACAGGAATCAAAGCTGCAGACAACTCTATAATATTGAATGATGAACAGCATCAGACAGCCAGGACTCTGGACTCAGATGTGGGTTTGAGTTTCCAGTATTGTTTCCATCTGACCTGGGGCAAGTAATTTAAACTCTCCAAACTTCAATCTCCACAACCATAAAATGTGGACATATACCTTGTGAAGATCCCATAAAGTAACAGTTAATATCTGCCAAATAATTACTAAATGCCAGACTCAGATTTAAAGGCTTAAAAGCATTCACTCATTTAGCGATCTACAGCTGCCTCAGGAGAGCCCTTGAGCAGCCATCCTTCTGAGAATGAGGAAAGAGATGGGGCCTCAGAGAGGGCTCGGTGGGCAACAGCACTTGCTGTTCCTTTTTATTAAAAAAATTATTTATTTTATATGTATATATCCATACTGTCCTGGACACACCAGAAAAGGGCATCATATCCAACCATAGATGGTAGTGAGCCACCATGTGATTGCTGGGAACTGAACTTGTGACCTTTGGAAGATCAGTCAGTGCTCTTAGCTGCTGAGCCGTCTCTCCATCCTGCACTTGCCATTCTTGTAAAGGGCCTAGTTTCAGTTCCCAGCACCTGCATCAGGTTGCTCTTTCGTGTCAGTAATGACTGTGGCACATATCTATACGCTTAGGCACACATATAAAAATAAATATGTTGCTTCTAAAGGGAGAAACAAGGAGGATTTAAATAATAATAGGAGTCTAAGGCCACGCAGGCTCATACAGACTTGGGATAAAGAGGTGAGAAGTCTGGCCAGGTAGACATCTTGTCTTGAAATCCAGTTCCAAGAATCCCCAAGGGACAACAGCATAGTACAACTCCCCAAAGAGCCTGTGTGCTCAGTGGTCACGGTGAAACAGTTCTCCACCGTCTAACTGCCACATCACGCCGGCATCTCATTTTATGAGAGACTTTTATTATTCTCTAGGGAGTGTGAAAACCTTCTAATGAGTGTCTCATACAAAATGCCAGAGACAGGATGAACTTCTCGGTGATCTGAGGCAGACACAGTTCTGTGAACGAGGAGACTGGTTGACTTTACTGTGTGATGTCTCGAACCAAAGACAACGCACACAGCTATGCCAGCAGTGCTTTGGTCTCAGAGGTATGAGCAAATCCTATAACTCCCTGTTAACACTGTCGTATTGGACTCCTGGGTGAGTAACTGACCTACAGAACCGGGTATCATCACCATGAAAACAACTATTTTATTTATTATACAGATACTGAAAAAGGTTCTCCGACGCTGTCATTTTAAACTGTGTAACCAAGGGCAGCCAACTATGAAGAGCCACTTACTCGGGAAATTCCTAATTTTAAAAAAGATTAATTTATTTTTATTTTATGTGAATGTTTGTGCCTAAGTGTATGTATGTACATGTGGTGCCCCCAGAGACAAGAAGAGAGCATGGATACTCTGAAACTGGAGTTACAGGAGGTTGTAAGCTGCCGTGTGGGTGCTAGAAACTGAACCTGGGTCTTCTGCAAAAGCACCAAGTGCTCTCAGCTGATGAGCCGTCTCTCCACTCCCACAGACTCTTATTTTTGGCTAAGGATTTGTCAGTACATGTCAGTGCTATAACAGAATGCCTCAGGCTGGTGGCGTATATGAAAAAGACATCTTTTTCTCCAATTTCCGGACTCTGAGAAGTCTAAGATTGAGACATTCATTTCACAGCTCAAGGAACTGCCTCGGCAGGTAGAAAGTGCTTGCCACTCAGGCATGACAACTTGAGTTCACTCCCTGGAAATCACACAAAAACCTTGAAGCCATGTGTCTCCGTGGTCCCAGCACTACTATGGTGAGATGGGAGACGGCAGGAGGAGTCAGCCAGTTAGCCTGAAGTCAACAAAAAAGACTCTTCCTCGACAAAGTGGAAGGCAAGAACCGATTCCTGAAAGCAGCTGTCCTCTGAGCTACCCAAACACGCTGCGGCATATGCATGCTCACACTCACACACTTAAAACACGCACACATACAACATAAATAAAAATTCTGAAGAAAGGCATGTGCCTCGTTAACATCCTGTTTTGCTGACGTCTGACATAAGCCAGAATCTCTTGTTTAAGGACCATGCATTGGTTGCTTTTGAAATACCTGATAACAAGCAACTTAGGAGAGGGAGGGCTCCATGTGACATCGGTCTTTTGAATCAATACGATATGGGCTGTAGTCTAGGCAGGAAGTGGGTGGGGTCAAAGTTCATCCCAAGCATCCTTGCGAAAGAGGGAAAGAAATCAGTGAGGATGCACAGAGACCATAACCAGGCAGGTTTGGAATTACTTGGGAGGCTTTCTTAGCCCCTGAAGGACCACCCTGCCTTCAGGAACAGTCTCAGAGTCACGAAGAGGGATGCCCTTTGGCGAATCCCCATCGGCTCCAGTCTCAGTACACAGTACATGGCACCTTCTGTGAATCCACTTGCACTTGGCTGAAGCTAACAGTGTATTCTGGGCTGTGGCCAGCCACGGAGAGCAGGATGCTCGTAAAGTCTAAGGGTGTGTCGCCCACAGGCCATTTCACTGAAGGAACCCTGCCTCCTGGGAGACATCCTTGGCCCTCATGGATTAATCACTGAGATATTCTTATGCCTCAGAAGACCTTACTGACCATGTACACTCTTGTTGAATAGCAATTTTCTCCTAATTAAAACATTCCCTCCTGTAATGAAGAGAGAGATCCAGGAGACCCCATTAAACTTACAAGTTCCACAGAGCTGAGTCCGGCAAGATTCACCAGGCCCCTCCTAAGGGTTTTAGATGCAGTAAACTACTATTGGGAAGGGAGATTCCAGGACCGGCCTGCAGGAGGCGCTCTGACCCCTCCAGTCATGCCTCCAGCAACTACAGGGGCAGTTAGAGGGTTAGGGGACTCTTGGGTGGTGCAGTTGCCCTTGTATCACCCCCGCTCCTGTGTGTAGCCCCTTGTCTTAGTTTGCTTTCTACAGATGTACTAAAACACCGTGACCAAAAGCAGCTTGAAGAAGAAAGAGTTTATTTGGTTTCGAAGTCCATCCTCAGGGGAAGGCAAAGCCGAAGCAAGAATCTGGAGGCAGGACCCGAGGCAGATGCAGCTGAGGAACACTGCTTCCTGGTTTTCTTGTCCACCTTGGGCAGGACCGCCTGCCCAAGAACGGTATTGTCCACAAAGGGTGGATCAAGAAAATGCTCTACAGGCTTGTCTACGGGCCAATCTGACGGAGGCAGTTTCTCAGTTGAGATTCTTGACTCTGTTAGCTCTAGCTCGTGTCAGGTTTACCAGGACTCCCCTCACCCATATTCCTGTAGTGACCCCAGTGACGTTTGCCAAGCTGGACTTGAGTCTGTTGGTCTATCATTGGTTCCCCTGTCTGAGGTGAGGAGGCATTTGTAACTCCCTAGGAAAATGTCATACCCGACAGAGCTATTAGAAGATGCTTTCCATCAAACTAACAGTTAATCGAAACAACAGAAAAATACAGGAATCCCAACTCAAGAGAACAAAAAGGCTCTTGAGAAAAATAATCCCACAGTGAGGATGAAAATGTATCCTGGGATTGTGATCGCCCCTGACAAACACCTCCTGGTCCATCCACCGATTAACTAACCAAGAACAAAGCAAGCTCTGGATTGGGCCTAGAGATAGACTCCCATGATCCTAATACTCAAGAGGAAGCAGGAAGATCAGGAGTTCAAGGTCACCCTTGGACACAGATCAAGTTCTAGGCTAACCTGGGCTACAGGAGATCTTGTCTCAAAAGAGAGGGGGAGGGGACAGGAGTTATGGCCTAGATGGGGGAAGGAAGTCACCAGGGACCTATAGTGGGGGGCAGGGTATAGGTTATAGGTTGCTGGCCTCAATCCTGATCTTTCTTTTTCTCCTCCCTCTGGTCTCCATAATGTAAACCACGCTGCTCCAGCGAGCCTTCCCTGAGTCACAGGCCATCAGAACCAAAATGACGAGCCCAAATCCATCCTTCACACGGTATTTATTTCAGACATTTTGGGCACAGTGAAGAAAGGTCGTTAACTCCCCCACATACTGTTCTTTATGCCCGGAGCTTCCATAGGACGTTAGTGTTAAGCAAACTGAGTAAAAGGTGCCTGGAACTTCCTTGTATTATTTCTTCCAAATCCAAGTGAATCTACATAATATCAATGTAAAATTTAGTTTTAGGGGTGCTGGAGAGATGGCTCAGTGGTTAAGAGCACTGGCTGCTCTTTCAGAGGTCCATAGTTCAATCCCCAGCAACCACATGGTGGCTCACAGCCATACATAATGGGATCTGATGCCCTCTTCTGGCATGTAGGTGTACATGCAGATAGAGCACTCATACACACTAAAAAAAATAGTTTTCAAACAGTGGGGACAGTTGACATGGCTCAGAGGGTAGGAGCTTGAGCCTCTTGGTATGATGCAATAAGAAACATAGGACATCACTGCTGGAGGTCTGGTGCCCCAAAACACACTGAAGAGCATGCTACTAAACCACAGACTAGTCACATGTAAGTGTGTTGAGGCCATAGAAGGCTACAGGACTGTCACAGGACTGCAGGGTTGGCTCAGAGGTTAAGAGAGAATGCAAGAACCCAAGTTCGATTCCCAGCATCCACATCACAACTTCCTGTAAGTTCAGCATCAGGTATCTAACACGCCCTCTTCTGGTTTCCAGAAGTACTGCACCCCTGTGCACATTCTCACACACAGATATACAGGGATTGATAATAAAATTCATAGCCGGCGGTGGTGGTGCATGCCTTTAATCCCAGCACTTGGGAGGCAGAGGCAGGCGGATTTCTGAGTTCAAGGACAGCCTGGTCTACAGAGTGAGTTCCAGGACAGCCAGGACTACACAGAGAAACCCTGTCTCGAAAAAAAAAAAAATCGAAGGCACAAACTTATGAATTATCTACATGTTGTCAAAGTCTTTCTGGAGTGGTGAAGTGAGAATCACTGGAAGCTACTCCTCCGATCACTCCATGCTATTCGGCATTTTGTGTGGGTTCTGAAGATCAAATGCAGGTCTTTATGCTTGTAAGTCAAGTACAGATGCTTTGCTGACTGAGATGGTCCCCCAGCCCCACAATTCAATAAGCATAAAATGAACTTATTCACAACAGGATCCAGATGAAGAGAGACAGGACTCAAGAGGTCCAGAAAATATGTGTTCACAAACTGTAAGCTTCCAGAAATGCATCCCCGCGGGGGCTTGCTGGCTTCAAGTTAGTGAGAGGCCCTGTCTCGGGGAAAAGAACGTGAAAAAGTGGAAAAGTGGAGCACATAGGTCCTCCCTGGACTCCACACATGTGCACAGACACATTTACCCTTACACAGGTACACACACACCCCAAATAAAAAACCGAAATCTTGGCACTGCTCTTGCTAAATGTTATCTCACTTCCTGTAACTAGGAAACAGACGTCCTGAAGGCTTTGCAATCAGTTTTCATTATTCAGACTGGAAGGTATTTTTCTTACAAATACCGTTATACAAGATAGAAGTAGGGTTTTTAATTACTTATTTATTGAGACAGAGATTTTTTGTGTAGCCCTAGCTATTCTGTAGAGAGGCACTGGCTCTATAGATTAGGCTAACCTCCAACTCAGAGACCTGCCTGTCTCTGCTAATCTCTAACTCAGAGACCTGCCTGTCTCTACCTCCTTAGTGCTGGGATTAAAGGTGTGTGCCACCCTGTATGGCTGGATGAATGTAGAATTTTTTTAAAACTTAGTTTTTGAGACTGAGTTTCACTCAGTAGCCCAGGCTAGCATGTAATTATGTAGTCCAAGCTGGCTTCAAACTCTCAGTAATCCCCCTGCTTCAGTCTTCCACACGCTGGGATTATAGGTGAGAGACACCAAGCTTGGCTACAAACAGGAAAGATCTCGTCTTGGTACTGTTAAACATGGACAGAACCGGCAGTTCTGGCCTTCTGTCTGGGTGCGATTCTGTGACATCCCAGGAGGAAACCTGCAGCCATGCAGTGGAGCTAACTGCCTCCTAGAATCTGCCTGGAAAGAGTTGGAATCCGTAGCCTGACCTCATGCTGCCTTTCTAGCCCTTTAAGCTGGTATTTTCCTTCTTTTGGAGATGAAGAAGAGTCTTGATGATGCTCTCCTCATGCCCTCCTAAGCCCAGAATTCTCTGCTCACACCCAGTATAGAACCAACAGCTCGCAGCAATGACAGTTGCCAACTCAGGGAACTGAGATGTACCGAACAACCCACAGCAACCACTACAGTGGATCTGCCTTGCGTTGGTTCAATGGTTTGCTGAGAAGCTCAGTCATTCTCTGTGGCTGAGAGAGGAGGCAGCAGGGCATGCTGGGCAGAGTGGGTCCACAGAGGGGACCTCTGAGGCCAGGAGGTGCCAGAGCTACTCTGAGCAACCTTTGGCAAGGTAGGTGAAGAACTAAAGACTTCTATAGTTGCCATCCTTCCAGGAACCGCACTCCACAACGCTTGAGTGCGTGCGTGCGTGCGTGTATGCGCTGTGTGTGGGGGCTGGGCTGCGGGGGAGGGGTGGGCTGGGCTGGGGGTGGGGCTGGGCTGGGGTACAGGGCAGAGAAGGAGACAGACTTGGATGGACACGTGAGTGGCGATGCTGGGAACAGTGGTTGGAGTTGTGGTCAGGACCCTCCAAAGGCCTGCAGGTGCAGCTGCCTCTGTCATGGAGACCTGCTCTGAGGAGCTGTTCCCAGCAAGCTAGCGCTGAAATAAAAACAAGGGAAATATCCGAGAAGGAGCAAAGGCAAGGGTGGTTTCCGCTCACCTAGGTTTAGTAGATGTGTAATTCTCCATCCAAGCTGAGAATCGCTGGAGTCCTTTCTCTTCTGTTCCTCTGAAGACATTGACCGTGGTTTATCGTTCTAAAGAACGAATCATTGGTGTAAATTTTGTTTTGCATATATGTCTGTGTGGACGTGGGGAGGGGGCAGAAAACAACTTGGAAGAAGTTGGTTGGCTCTCTCCTTCCACAGACGCCTGGCCCATAAATCTCTTTTGTCGTCTTCCTCCTCCTCCTCCTCCTCCTCCTCCTCCTCCTCCTCCTCCTCCTCCTCCTCCTCCTCCTCCTCCTCCTCCTCCTCTTCTTCTTCTTCTTCTTCTTCTTCTTCTTCTTCTTCTTATAATGTATTCAGAGAAACTTTTTGTTTCTAAATCCCAGTGGGAAGGGGTTTTGTTTTATGTTTTTGTGTTTGTTTTTCTGAGGCAGGGTCTCATGTAGCTCTCAACTTGTTCAGACTTCCTCAACTAAACTCAGACTTGCTATGTCACCAGTGATGACCTTGAATTAGTCTTTTTCCTCCCGTCCCCAAGAGCTGGGATTATTTGATACAACTCACTCTGAGAGCAATATCCTGTGCCTTGGGTACTTGGCATGTGTTCATTTCCAACTTGCCATTAGCTGGGCTTCCCACTGGTCACTGCTGGGGCTGCTCCTGGCTTTTGGGTAAAGTCTACTTTGCCAGCTATCCTGATGGATACCCCTATCTTTCTTACTCTTGCACACACATTTATTTGAATTTGCTTCTGTTTTTTCTTTCATGGTGTCTTTGTATTTGTATTTGGAGGGCAGGCTCCTTTTGAGGCTCTTCTTTTTATGGGGCTCAGCATCGTGTAGGATTTTACCTGGTTGAGATGCTCTTTGTGTGACTATGATGTCAGCTGATGGTCTGACATTTTCAAACAGTCACACACACACACTCACACAGATACACATAGACATACACACATATAGACATACTTACACAGATCCCTTCCTCCCTGACACCCCACAAAACTGCTAATGATCCATTGTTCTCCCCCCAGAGGACCAAGAAGGACCAAGGATGAAGCCAGTGCCACCCACCCACCCACACCCCAGCACACACTGCCATCTTGTTTCTTTTCCAATCCAAGGCAACTCCACCCACTAGAAACCTGTGTCTGTTATTTCTGGTCTCATCTCCCACCTTAAGCACATTTCTCCAAAAGCAATTCTTTGAGTTTATTCTCCTCCATCTCAATGTATTTGCATGATTAAATTTCAGATGATCCAAAAAGGGCATTCCTCCCCCCAACCCCCGGGTGAGATCAAGAAAAACTACTTGTCCTGGGAGACTCAAGTCTTGCTTCTCAGAATGGTTGTGGAGCAGCAGAGCCCGCGTCTCACCTGGAGAACAGCTCCAGAGCCTGGATTTCAACAGGAGCTTAAGACCAGGTGGTTTAAGGAGCCTTCTCGGGGATTACAGGCACGCGCCAAGGCGTCTCTTCTTAGGGATTTCTCGGGCATGCGCCAAGGCGCCTGGATTATGCAGCTTTGAGTGGAACCCAGTGGTTTATGCAAACTAGGTTTGCACTGTACCAACGAGCTAAACTCCTAGGCCTTCTGGTTTTTATGTGTGAATTTTAAAAATCAGTTTGAAGTTCCCTTGGAGGGATGGTCACCCCGCTGTGTTCTACCACACTTGCTAAATCTTCGTAGGATTCCTTTGCAATTGGTTTCATTTCTCTTTTGGATTTCATTGTACATCACAGTCTCCACTAAGACAAAAGATAATAATTTGTACTATCAAACTTCCCCATTAGTCATCCTGACAGATGTATCTTTCCTTTGAATTTTTCAAAATGCAAATTAAATTGTCCATTTTTAATGATCCCTGAAAGGAATTTTTTTTTTTAATGGTAACTCTTCCTAGTCTTATGGATTTCTAAATGGTGCTTTTGTTTTTTAACTTTTAGAGCCAAACATCCTGACAGAATGATGACTTGGGCTGGTAACACTCGAAATTACTGTGCAAAATCTTCCCTGGTTTGGGGTTGTAGAATGGAGGCTTGCTGGTCTCCACACATCTCTGACAGCTTTTCATAAACTTAAGAAGCCAGTGAGTGGACCAGCCAATGCTGCTGAGACGTTAGGCTCAGCTCTGGCGCTGGGTGTTAGGGACATCTCTCTCCCAGTACAAGATTCCAGAGACAGCCCTAGGCTCAGAGTTCATTGTCAAAGCCCACTCTACTGTCAGGAGCTGCCTGGGATGAAGAACGTGGCACTGGCCTGCCGGCCTATAAACCTCAGAGGAGTCTGCTTGCAGCAGCCCAGCTAAAAGAGATTTGAATGAACAAAAGAGCAAAAATGGTTTCCCTGTTTCCCCACTTCGTGACTGCCTGTGAACCTAGCTGGTCCACCATTAATGTCTTATCTTGGAGGAAACTGAGGAAAACTGATTTTGTTACAATGCAGAAAAAAAAAAAAAAAAAAAAAAAAACCCCAGTCTGTTTCATTTGCTTCCAGAAAGTGTCTTGGTTACCAGAGGCCCGTGGGAGGACAGAGCCCAACTGCACTGTTCATTATTTCAGCCCTGGTTGTCTCCTTGGCTGGAGAGAGTTGTCGGAGGCGAGGCCCTGGGCTCATTCCCTGGTGGAGTCCCTAAGGCACCTAAGTTACAAAAGGCACCTTCCTGACTACAGGGTGCTAAGGATGCACGTGTGTCCCTGGCCTAGGGAGGAACCGATGGGACACTGTGGGATATTGCCACTCACAACTGAAAAAAAAATTAAATGTACATGACTTACTGATTTTGGGTTGCCACGGCCCTCCTTTAGATGAAGGACACAATCAGAGGAAATGTGCCCACCCAGTTTTGAGACAGGACAGAAAGTTGGGGGAAATTAAATGGCTATAGAAGAAAAAGAAGCCTCTCCCTCAGAGGCTATTGGAAGTTTCTCTTGCAAAGTCAAGCATTCTAGCAGGGCTGGGAGGTGGCTCAGTGGGTAGGTGCTTGGTGTGAAGAATGAGAACCAGAGTGTGAATTCTCCAGCACTCTTGTGAAAAACTGGGTGTGCCCAAATGTGCCTGTAATTCCAGCACTGAAGACAGATGGGCGGATCCCAGCGGCCAGCTGAAGGGGAGAGTCCAGGTTCAGTTAGAGGTCTGCCTCAAAACTAAGGTGGAGACTGAGCAAGGAAGATATTCCACTAGGATCTGTGGCCTCTACAGGCAGCAGATGCATAGCCTTGCACACACACACATGCACGCACGTGCACACACACACACACATGCACACATGCACATGCACATACACGCATTCTCTCTCTCACACACTTTCACATACATACTCTCTCTGTCATACACACACTCTCTCTTACAAACACATACACTCACACACACATACATACATTCTCTCACACACACACACACACACACACACACACACACACACACACACAAGAATTCAAGTACAATAAGCTTGCTGGGAAGGTTGCCTACACAGAGACCATGTTTCCATCATATAGAGCTATTTAAAGCAAGAATGATAAAATAGCAATGCACCATGCTTAATGGCTGAGCATAAATAGCTTATTCCTTCCCTAGATGCAAACCATCAGTTTTCTGGGAAGCTATGAACAAGACTATAAACTTTCACTTACAGTCAAAGTGTGACTTCCTCTGCAACCCCATGACCTGAGGTTTTACCTGGTCAGCTGCAATCCAGTGCATATCAGGGGTCACCAAGGATCTCCTTTGATATGCAACTTCAGAAATCACCCAGACAATATAGGTGCTGCAGTAAAGACAGCACTGTAGGCTTCTCTTGGGGAAGCACAAACCATGTGTAGGAAACCTGTCCCTGAGTGCCTCCTTCCATAGTTCATAAACTCCATATCTGCTTCTGCTTCTGCTTCAGCTTCTCTTCCTGTTGCTGTGGCAAAATACTCAGACAAAAGCCACTTAAGGGAGAAAGGGTTTATTTTAGCTCACAGTTCAGGGGTGCAGTCCACCATGGAGGGAAATGAAGGGAGCACGGTATAGGGGTGCAATCCACCATGGTGGGGAAGTCAAGGGAGCACTGTGCAGGGGTGCAGTCTGCCATGGAGGGAAATGAAGGGAGCACGGTGCAGGGGTGCAATCCACCATGGTGAGGAGTCAAGGAAGCATGGTCCAGGGGTGCATTCTGCCATGGTAGGGAAGTCAAGGGAGCACGGTGCAGGGGTGCAGTCTGCCATGGCGGGGAAGTCAAGGCAGGAGGAAACTGGAGCAGCTGAACATCCATAGTCAGAAGGGAGCAACGGTGTGTGCTGCTGCTGGGCTCCTGTTCTCGACGTAGACAGTTGTAGACAGTTCTGAGTCCTCCGTCCAGGGAATGTTCTCACCCACAATTAACACACATCTTCTCACATCAAGATAATTCCTCACAGACACACATGCCCAGAGCCCCAGGAGACTCTAGACTCTGTCAAGCTGACAGAGAACACCAGACACTGCAGCTTCAGGCTGACTCATTTTGAAGTTCTGTTTTGCAGTAAAGCCAAGATCCCCAGATTCACCTGAGCAGAGATGTTTGAAAGAATGCTCTGTGTGCTACCAGCAGCAGCGTGGCGCCATCTCGGCTTACATCACAGACTGCACTGGGGACTGAAACCAAGGCCTCACACGTGCTAGGGAACAACTCCATCACCCAGCCACACCTCCAAGGGAACCACTGAGCCACACTCCCAGTCCTCTGTGTATTTTTATTTTACTTTTCTTGAGACAGGCTCATACTCTGTAAGCCAGGCTAGCCTAGAACCCACTATGTACTCCAGGTTGAACTCAAACTCATAGTAGTCTTCCAACCTTAATCTCCCAAGGGCTGGCATTATAGGTGTGAGCCACCATGCCTAGCTCCATCATCATCATCTCCATCACCACTACCAACATCATCACCATCATCATCACTGAAGGCAAACTGTGTCCCGTGGTGAGAGGCTTCTTTTCTCTCATGTCCCTTTCATGTTCTCTCCTTTTTTATACTTCCTCAAGCAGAGTTATACCCCACGGTCCTTTGACCAAGTATCTCTCTGAGCATGGGGTTGAGTATGTGTGGAACAGGATTGTGCCTGACACACTCACCTGTGCTGCCTAGTTCATTTTCTACCCTGCTCTAACTGTAGCTTTGGGGTTAGTTCATCCAGTGTCTTACTTAGGGTTTCCATTGCTGTGAACAAACACCATGGCCGAGGCAACTCTTTTAAGGATAACATTTAATTGGGGCTGGCTTGCAGGTTCAGAGAA
Organism: Rhabdomys pumilio; assembly: GCA_030674055.1. Taxonomy (NCBI): domain Eukaryota; kingdom Metazoa; phylum Chordata; class Mammalia; order Rodentia; family Muridae; genus Rhabdomys; species Rhabdomys pumilio. The sequence continues at coordinate 258,205,969 of JANHMN010000001.1, read as the reverse complement.
CAGTCCATTATCAAGGTGGGAGCATGGCAGCATCCGAGGAGGCATGGTGCAGGAGGAGGTGAGAGTTCTACATCTTCATCTGATGGCTGCTAGCAGAAAACTGACTTCCAGGCAGTTAGGATGAAGGTCTTAAACCCCACTCTAACAAGGCCACACCCACTCTAACAAGGCCACACCCACTCTAACAAGGCCACACCTCCCAATAGTGTCACTCTCTCCCTGGACCTAACATAGTCAAACCACCACATCTAGCTTCAGCAGGCTGACCAAACTGACTGGACCCACTAAGATGGCTGCCAGAGGGATATCAGACAACTTCTAACTCTCCATCTGTATGCTGACATATAACCTCCCCTCCCCTAACCGAAGAGCTCACAGTTGCCATGAAAATGGTTGGAAAGAACCATAAAAAGAGAGAAGGAAGTGCCATCCATACTCCTGGAGGATAAATGAATATCCCTCTCCTTCATTCTTGTTTGTTAACATTCTATATACAACCTCTGGCCTCTAAGGGTGGTAAAGCTGACTTCTGAGTTCATCTCCCATGTCCCATATTCTCTGTGTGTGTGTATGTTTGGATGCGTGCATTTCTGAATGTGGAGGCTGCAAGGCCATACTGAGTGCCTCCTACACCTCTCTCCACTTTATTCCGGAGGCAGGGTCTCTCTCTGGACCTGGGGGCTATTGTCTGGGTACTAGCGAGCTTCCGGGAGGATCTTCTACCTCTGCCTCCTGAGCACTGGAAGTATTGAGGATACATGATCAGTTTCTTAGGTGGGTTCTGGGGGCCCGAGTTCCGGCTTTCATGCTAGAATGGCAGGTGCTGTATCCCCTGGAGCAGCTCCCTAGACCTTTGCTTCTTGTATTCTTAGCCTTGAAGAAAGCTTTCTTCAACTGTCCAGTCAGAGATGAGTCTTGTTACTGGTTTCACAATTCCTGGGGGTGGGGAGCCGGAGGAAGAAACCAGTCTGGAAGCAAGAATTGCTACAATTACAAAGACCTATAACTTCTAGCCAGAAACCTGTTTGTGCAGCCCCCGTCCCTAACCCACTCCTAAGCTTTCCTAGATAGTGGAAACAGAAACACTCATACTGTGGAAGGGACATTTCCATATTCACTCATAGGATTGTTCTCTGGGACACGAAATCACTACCTATTCACACATACTCACACACACACACACACACACACACACACACACACACTACCTAGGAAGCAGTAAGGTGACTTTTTATTATGTGCTTTGTGTAGGAGAAATAAATGCATTCAAACTACGCATGACAAGATAGACTCTAAGTCCAGCATTATGTAAAAAATCACATAATTTTTAAAGGCTATGATTTTTTTTAAACAGACATATGTTAGATTTCTAACAATATAAGACCCTTTCACCAGATGGCCCATGATTCCTTTTCAGAAATGTGTTCAGAGCTGGGTGTGCTGGCTCACCCCTGCGCTTGGGAGGCTGATGAAGGGGGATTGGCTGGGGTCTGCAGCTGGCCTTGACAAGGGTGAGACCCTGTCTCAAAACAAAGCACACAGAGGTAGCTTAACTTACATTTTTAAAGGGATGCCACTTTTTACATGTTTTCCCTAATGATTTTTTCTAATTCCCCTTCCTTCTTTGCTTAACTTTATCATTCCAGCCCGAAATTCTGATGGGCGTTACAGATTGCCTTAAAAGTGACAGCCGAGGCTGGAGAGACAGCTCAGCGACTGAGAACACCGCTGCACTTGCAACGGACCTGGCATTGTTCCAGAGCCCGAGTGATGCCCTCTTCTGGCTGTTGAGGGAACTGGCCATATCATGGTGACCAGCATTCATGCAGGCAAATCGCCCCACCCCTTCGTAACATTAAGTCATCCCATAGCACTAAATGCTTTGTCACATATTAAAGTTACTTGCTGTTTACCAGACACTGAATGATAGGTCACTTTCACAGTTCTCTTGATGACTATATGAATATCTCAGTCTCAAGCCTTACCAGCTTTTTTCTTAGATCACTCTTGCCAGACGTGGAGGACCAGTGAGGGATGTGAGTAGCTATGCCTGCAGCAGTTGACACATCTGTCTTTTCAGTGTTAGAATGTATTGGACGGTAACAAATTCACAAGCTCCCCCAGTTTCTCTCGTTTCCAGGCTTCCTCCAGAGCAGCAAACACCGGCTCTTCTATTCCAATCTTTTAAAATTTGTTTTATCCTCTGACACGTTCCTGTGTGTGTGAAATGTGTTTTGAGTGTTCTGAGTCCCCACATCCTCTCTTGTCACCTTCAGCCTCTCAATGTGTCCCCTTCTTACTTCCCTGGCTTTTAAAAACAGTAGCCCACTAGAGTGAGTCCCATGAGTCTAGGCGTGAGGTCATTTGCTGGAACCTCTGCAATTTCCCTGTGACTGGCTACACCACTGAAGAAATCCTTCCCTCTCTCAGTAACCCGTGACTGTCAGTGTGGGCAGCCTTCCACACCCTCGCCATGTGAGAGGAAGGCTTTAGTTGCTTTTTGGTCACTGTGATAAAGCATCATGATAAAGACAGCTTACAGCCATAAGCTGATGGAGGCTCACAGTTCCAGAGTGTACTGGCTGGTTATGTGTGTCAACTTGACACAAGTTACCACAGAGAAAGGAGCTCCCTTAAGGAAATGACTCCACGAGATAGAACTGTAAGGCATTTTCTCAATTAGGGATCAAGGGTGGGAGGACCCATTGTGGGTGGTACCATCCCTGGGCTGGTAGTCCTGGGTTCTATAAGAAAGCAAGCTGAGTTGGGCCGGGCAGTGGTGGTGCACGCCTTTAATCCCAGCACTTGGGAGGCAGAGGCAGGCAGATTTCTGTGTTTGAGGGCAGCCTGGTCTACAGAGTGAGTTCCAGGACAGCCAGGGCTACACAGAGAAACCCTGTCTCCAAAAACAAAAACAAAAAAACAAAAAAAAGAGAAAGAAAGAAAGAAAGAAAGAAAGAAAGAAAGAAGGAAAGAAAGCTGAGCAAGCCAGGGGAAGCAAGCCAGTAAGTAACATCCCCCCTCGCCAACCTATGGCCTCTGCATCAGCTCCTGCTTCCCGACCTGCTTGAGTTCCTGTCCTGACTTCCTTTGGTGATGAACAGCAACGTGGAAGTGTGAGCTTAATAAACCCTTTCCTCTCCAAATTGCTTCTTGGTCATGATGTTTGTGTAGGAATAGAAACCCTGACTAAGACACAGAGGGACGAGTCTGTCATGGCCGAGAGGCATGGTGGCGAGCTGCAGGCATGGCCACAGGACAGGAGGCTGAGGGCGCACACCTAGAGACACAAGTATAGAGAGTAATCTAAAGGTGGCACGAGTCACCAAAGCTCCAAAACGTGCCTCTAGTGACATGCTTCCTTCAGCAGGGCTGGACTGTCCGAACCTTCCCAGGTAGGTCCAGCAACTAGGGAACCAGTGTTCATATGCCCAAGGCCATGAGGGGCATTTTTATCCAAACCTTTACAGCCCCCTGCTGTGCAGGTAACCTCAGCTGCAAAGAGTTCAGGAGCAAAAAGCACATCGTGTCTAGAAGAGCGCACCACACAACACCTCCTACCGGCGTTTATTCCAGTTTTAATCACAAATAGTCACTTTCATGTCACGTACCACACTTTACACAGTAAAGCAGACCTAGTTGTAAGTTACAGAATAGCTACAAAAAAAAAAAAACCAGGCCACAGAACTAAAACAACACAACGACAAAACAATAAAACAACAACAGCAACACCCACGTCTTACTGGAGGCAGACCGCAGCTTGAGGTGACAAGGTATTGACCACCTGGCTTGAGAGTTTGCTGCAGCAGCCCAGATCTGCAGGGTCAAAATGAGCCAGGGTTGATTAGAACTGCAGAGTCAACTGGCCAAGCAGGGAATTCACAGGATGGCCGCGTACTGGTGGACAGATGGAAGGCAGTCACTAGGGTGGCATCAAGCTCTGGGACCATGGTGACCTGAAGCCCTGGGGACAGTTGGATGTCTCTGCTGGTCCCTGACATACAAACTGGGTAGCTGGATGGTGGGTTGCTGTTGTGGTGTTACATATCTTGTTTTGTGGGGTCCAGGTGAGGGTATTGTATTCTTCATAGGACAGCGACACGTTCCCGATGTACTAGAGTAGTCTATCTGTGGGCAGCTCCTTTTTACTTTTAGGTGTAAGCTATCTACCTGCTACATGGGTGATTCCGGTGTCACCTTGCCTCTGTATCTGCGCTCAGGACAGAGCCAAACGCTGCTTGTAAAATAGGGTCACTCTGGGCCTGAACCCATTACTGCTGGGTAACCCAGGAAAGCCCCAGAGAAGTCCCTAGCATCCTCTTTGCCCTTGGGGTTCCAGTTAGTCAAGATAACCCCACACCCCATCCTTCTCTGTAGCCAGGCTTGCCTCAAACTCACAGTACTCCTCCTGCCTCAGCCTCCCCAGTGCTGGCATCATTTCTTGCTTCTTTGCTCTTTTGGTGAGCAGAGGAGAGACTGATTAGCCAGGGCAGCAAGCCTAGAGCAGCTGCTGTGAGAATGGCCTTGCTGGAGGCCAGGGACACCAGGGATAGCTCTGGTTCCTGGTTATCTCTCACTCTTGCCTGGGAGCTCTAAGTGAGGAACTGAGAGGAGGCACCTGGACAGCTTGTGGTTGGGTCAATCTAGCATAGCTCATACCCTCCCAATACTGTACCTATCTCCGCTCTATGGCCTTTTAAAAGCCCCCAGATGAACAGTTCAATGGTGCCCTATTTCCCCTGATGTATAGGAGCTCTGCCCTCTGTCTCTCTAGTTCCTACCTGCACCATCTATAACAAACTTCTCCCTAACACCTACTCTCTGTAGTCCTTCAAGTCTAGGCTTTGAATGTGAGACTAGCTCACATTTGATGGTTATGGAGTTTTCAACAATCTTAGCCCATTGGAGCTAGCTAGGCTCACCAAGCTGATAAAGGCTCTGTTGCTCTCAAAGACACCCCAAGTTTTCCCATATCTTTGAAAAATTCAAAAAGATTTATTTTTAATTGTGTGTATGCATGTGGGTGTATGGACAAGAGTGTGGGTGCCCTTAGAAGCCAGAAGATGTCAGACCTCCTGGAGCTGGAGTTAGTTGCAGGCAGCCCGGAGCTGTCTGATGCAGGTGCTGGGAACTGAACTGTGGCTCTCTGGAAGAGCAGTGTGAGCTCTTACCTGCTGAGCCATCTCTGGAGCCCCTCGCTTGGCCTTCTTCTAGCACACCAGACAGCTGAGAAGCTGGCTTCAGATCTGAAGTATTTCCGTATAATCAGTAAGAGATTTTTCAGAAATAGCTTTAGCATGAGTTACTGGGTTAGTATGAGTGTTTTGTTTTAAATGGAAAAATTCTAAATGCCATTGTTCCCAAACTTGTTAAAGCAGGGATGGGGCTCTACTGCCCTCTCAAGGTTTTCAAAGCCTTTGTTCATGAACAAGAATTGAAAAAACCCAAATAGCATCTTAAAACCACACCTAAGCCACTCATAATGTAAACAATTATTTAAAAACTTCAGTAACATTGCCTTCTGCACGCTTGCTGTGAGGGTGGCTATTTATATCGCAGGAAGATCCTTCTGGAGTGGGGCTGGAGAGATGGCTCTGTGATTGAGTGCTTGGGGCTCTTTCAGAGAACCTGAATTCCCAGCATGCACATACCCATGTAGGACAGCTCCAGCTGCAGCCTTCTGGCCTCTGTAAGAACTGCACTCACATGCACAAGCCCCTACACGGACACATGCATGCAACTGCAGAAAACAAAACCAAAAAATGTTTTTGAGGGTTTTTGAATTCTTAAATACATAACTTAAAAATACTTTGCATACATTTTATAGAAAAAGAGCAAAAAAAACTTTCCTTAGATATAATTCTCAGGTCTTAAATTCCAACGCTTCTGATCTCAGTAGCACACTCAGGTTTGGACCAAGAGCGATCAGTGTGGCCCCTGTGTGAGAACGTACAGATCCTGTTTGACGGTTTTAAGGTATTTATCTGTAAACTGTGTGCCCATAAGACTGACCAACAGGGCAGAAAGCGCTGAGACCGTACTATAAGTTGTCAGGGAAAAGAATCTACTATTTTACATTTTGTTGATGAAACCCTACAATATTAGATTTTGGTTTATTTTTTTGGTTTTGTTTTAGTTTTTTCAAGACAGGGTCTCACTGTGTACCCATGTCTGTCCCGGAACACACTCTGTAGACCAGGTTAGACTCGAACTCAGACATCTGTCTACCCCTGTCTCTTGAGTGCCGGGATTAAAGGTGGTGTGCCACCACCACTTGACATATTGGCAGTTTTAAGAATTAAAAAAGAAATGGGAACTGGAAAAGTCTCCTATTAGATGTGGCTGACCATGCAGCACCAATTTCAATTAAAAGATACTTCATAAATAGGAATTATGTCATGCTCTTGCTTTCCTTCCATCTCTTGTTCCTCTCTTGCCTTCTTGCTCCTGCTCTGTCCCCTTGCTCCTTCCCCCTCTCCATGTGTTCACTGCCGGCCTCTACTTCTCTCCTCTCTGCCTCTCTCTGCCTCTCCTACCCTCTTAGCTCCCCTCCCCATGCCCCGAATAAGCTCTATTCTATACTACATTAAATCATTAAGGATGTTACTATTCCTACAGAGGATCCGACTTCATTCTTGGCATCGAATTGCGCATTGGGCAGCTCACAATGGCTTCCAACTCCAGCTCCATGGGATATCATGCCCTCCTCTGGCCTCTGTGGGATGCTAAATTCATGTACCATCCCACACACATAGACACACATCCATATACACAATAAAACAAACAAACAAAAATACAACCACAAATCAAGGAGAAAGGGTAACCTTAAAATAAAGGAAAAGTTCCATTATTTTATTGTATTTACCGCCAACTTTCCCACTATACATGTTGAAATGTAATTCTTGTTTGCTCCCTGGAAAGGGGGTGGGGATATTTTGGACTTTGAGGCCACCCTAGGAAGCATGATACTGTTTTAAGACAAGAAAAAAATCCAAATCCAAAAAGCCTTCCCAGGCTGAGCTAAGCTGGCTTTCTAATGTCTGTGGTGCTAGAGGATTGAACTCAGGCTCCTGCACGGTAGGGAAGGACCCCTGAACCCTTCTCTAACACAGGGGCTCACCAAGTTGTCCAGGCTGGGGTTGGATTCACTGTGTAGTTCAGGCAAGCCTCTGCCTCCCTATTAGTTGGTCTGCTTTAAAGTCAGATTTTTTTATCTTTCGAGTTTTTGTTTTACTGAAACTGTAGCTGTTTATATTTTGATTTAAGTCAATTCAGACACTTCATTATTTGTACCTTTAAGCCACCGTGTAATTGCATTCCTTCCTGGGGTAGAGAGCAGTGCTTTGATACGGCTACATGTATAGTGAGCTAATCGGAGCAGCAATTTCATCGTACTTTGGATGGTTTTTTACTATTGTTGTGGGAGGGGCTGTGATGGTTTGGATGGGAATGGCCCACATAGGCTCATATATGTGAATGCTTAGTAACAGGGAGAACTGTTGAGGATTAAAAATATCAGGCGTGGCCTTGTTGGAGGGAGGTTCATTTTGATGTTTCACAAGCCCACACCAGGCCATGTCCCTGCCTGAGGATCAGGATGTAAAGCTCTCAGCTACTCCTCCAGCACCATGCCTGCCCACCTGTTGCCAAGCTGCCAACAGAATAAGCCTCTGAACTGTAAACCACCCTCCAACTAAAATGCTCTCCTTTAGAAGTCACCTTGGTCACTGGTCTCTTCACAGCTATAACTCTAAGAGGCTTGAGGCTTGTGTTTGCTTCCTCGGGACCACTTGTGGAAGGAAGTTGTTTCTCACTGGTTGTCCTCTGGTCTCTACATAATGGAATACATGCTGAGACTTGTGCACACACATGCATGTAATAACAAATGAGCGAGCTGGGATATAAGCCAACAAAGCGCTGGCCTGGCACATTAAGGTTCTGGGTCCAACCCACTGCACAGTTTATCTTTCCTTATGGGGACTTGTCTGATAGTATGTTGGACCGCCATTACAGGTGTCCCTAAATTCTCCAGTGTTGAACCCAGGGCCTCCCGCAGGCTGAGGCAGCAGTCCACCATGCTACATCCCAGTCTGCTATGTAGCTTAGGCTGTGGTTACTATCTGGAAGTGATTCATTGGGAGTCATACCCCCCTAAACCCCAGGACCTGGGTGTGAGCTGCTACCAACAGTGCCAGTGCCCTATTTGGCACATGAGCTAAATTGTCTCAGTTACCACAACAGTGCCACACACCAGTCAGGCCAGCTTTGGCAACAATGCACAACCATCCTTCTGTAGCCTATAGAACTCGGTATGGCTGTGGTGGGGTGTTGCCAGGCAGTTTGGGGAAGATCAAAGCCCCTAGGTATAGTATTCCTCTATCTGCAATCTGAGCTATGGAGATTTTGGGGGAATGTCTAATTGCAGCTGGATGAGACAGCCAGGCCCCCACTGTCGCCCCTCTGGCCTTGTATTCCTATACCAGAGCTTGCAGGCCATGGAGGACTGCTGCAAGGTCAGATTCCCACGGATTAAATGGACAGGCTTTGTCTCGCAGCCTTCTGAAGCGCGTGTTCCATGTGAAGCAGGAGGCATGCCCGGGATCCCTCCCTCTTATGGTGCAGGCTAGCTACTGCTTTTTACAAAGGATCTATTGCCCTTCTCAGACACTGACAGCCATGTAAGCTCCTGGCTTTGCTGTAGTTATTGTGGTAATCTTTTCCAATGAGAAACAGTATATTTTAAACGTAGATCCCTTTTCTAGGGCTGGGGAATGGACATGGGGGACTTGCATGGAATCACAACCAGGAGATACTTTCACTTACCCACGTCCTGCTCAGAGTCTGATCTCTCCTTTACTGAAGACTGAACCCAGAGCCTCACTTACCTGTTGGACCCGGGGACCGAAGCCAGGCTTCATGCATGCTAGACCAGTGCTCAGACGGCTTGGCCACTTCCCCTGAACCTGTAGTTTTAGAGGCTGGCAAGGTGGCTCAGTGGATGAAGGTACTTGCTGCCAAGTCTGACCACCTCAGTTTGATCCCTGGGACTTAGACTGTGGAAGGAGAATCAAGTCTACCAACTTGTCTTCTCACCTCAATACCACACACATTAATGCATGTACTGAAGTAAGAAATTAACTATACAAAATTCTAGTAGGAGCTTGAGAGAGGGTTCGGCGGTTAAAAGCATGTACTGCTCTTACAGAGGACTGGAGTGAAGTTCCCAGCACCCACAGGGCAGCTCACAGCTATCTCTAACTGCAGTTCCTAGGGACCTGATGCACTCTTCTGGCCTCCTCAGGTACTGCCCGGACGATATCCAACACTCCCGCCCATAACAAAGCAAACAAATTCCATACAGATGAGAGGTTGGTACACAATCTAGAGAGATGGAGCAGGGCTAATTGAGGGAGACATTTAGTTGGCTACTTAGCTTTTTCAATTACATACTTGGCATTCAAATGAAAAACCCTTCGACCATAAAACGCTTAGCAAGCTACGTGTGCCCCCCCCCCCCTTTAGGAGTCTAGTTGCATCAAGAGTTTTCTCTACTAACAAATACTAAGCCAAGCTACAACCTGAGTTGTGACAAAGGCGTTTCACATTACAGAGTATCCAGTTACCACTGTGACAGTTTTATTTCTAACTTACAGCATTAAAAAACATTCAAAACTGAGTTGGGCTAAGTGTGTATTTGTAGGGCCTTGGACGAGGTAACTCCATTTAACCTGCACCATCAATCACGTAGGACACAGGTAGAGGTCTCCACCTCCAGAGATTTAAATATTAATGAGATATCTAAGGGGGGCAGGCACATAGCTAATTAAGTTATTCCCGCCCCCTTTCCCTCTCCCTATAAAAAGACCCCCTGACTTTTGGTGGGGGATGGCACACACCATCTACATCCATTCACCACACCACGAATAAAAGCTTTGGAAAACTCCACGTGTTGCCTGGGCCTGCTGCCGCCAGACTGGAACCTTGAACTGCAGCCGCTGCAGGCCCGCGGCAACTACATGAATATGGGATCCGCAGCCGGTGGAGTGGCAGAAGTCCGCTGCAGGCCCTCAAAGCCCACCGCACCTCCCCCTGCCCGAGTTTTTTTTTTTTTCCCCACATGTATTGTTACAAAATTCCCAGAAAGATGGGGCAGTAGTTTTCTCTCCAGAAAGCTCAGATTCATAAAATCTAGCACTCACTGACATGCAAGATCACTGTCATCTTGTATAGACAGAGTGAGGTACTCCAAGTGTCTCCAGACAATGTGAAGGACTTAGCTCCCAGAACATCTTAAATTGGCCATGCTTCAGATTATGTGCACACAGTGGCCTCTGGCACCTGCTCCTTCCCCACCTCAGTTCATTCCCAATTCTTCTACTTGCCCGTCTGCATCATCCCCCCAGCATCCTGCTGCAGACCCCACTAGTGACTGATGGGAGGTACTTACTCACAAGTACTTAGCACAGTGCATACACTAGTGACTGATGGGAGGCACTTACCCTCACAAGTACTTAGCACAGTGCATACACTAGTGACTGATGGGAGGTACTTACCCTCACAAGTACTTAGCACAGTGCATACACTAGCTCTCCACAAATCCCAGCATTTCTAACCATACCACCACCTTAACTTGGCAGGTAAGCCAGGTTTTTTCATGTGCTTATTTTCAGCAAATGCAGCAGTAATTTAAACAAAAGCCAAACTTACATTGCTCTAGGCTCTAGGCACTGGGCAATAGCGCAAAACCCCTTCATACTGGAGCACAGAGGGTGCGCACCACTGGTACCAGTGTCTTCTTCCAGGGAAGAGTGCTAAGCCCCTCCAAACATCAGCACACCCCTTCTCCAAGAGGCCAAGCACCCACTGAAAGCACTGACCGACGCCGAAGTCACTCAGCATATTTCCTGCCAGATCCTGAATCATCCAGACAGGCGATCCATCCACATAGTGGCTAGACGCCGAGTGTATATTCCCAGGGCATATGCTAACCAGTGAGTCATCTGAAGAAAACCCATTTTATTATCAATTTCATTCCAAATTTTGTTTTAATGAAGTGATGCAAATCATTTAAAGAAAGAAATTGTTTAATTTTAAATTCTGATTTATGCATAAAACTCATTTTTGTATCACAGTTAAATTTAGTACAAACTATGAAAACGTTAACACCAAGGTTTCAACAGAAATCTATTAAGATCCCTTAGAAAAATTACTTAAAGGAAACAACAGCTAGTCAGTTACTGCTGAGGTTAATACATAAAGAAAATTTCACACATTTTACTGAAATTTTCAGTAAATAAGTTTAGCCATAATACTTGTAAAATTAAAAAATTCAAATGCTGCGTGTGGCTGTAAAGCAATTACAGTCTGCAATCAAAATCCTATGCCAAAACTTTTTGATCTACAGAATACTCCTAGCTTTAAAAAAGCTGGTTGAATCTGCAAACCTTCAGAACACCAATGTGATCAGAGCAGCTGTGTTATAACTGAGCTTGAATTAACTCAGACGGCAGACACCTTCCAAGGCCGCACTACACAGAGTGGAGGTAAAGCATTGAGCCAGAACTATCACCTTAAAAAAATACCAGATCACTCTTTGTTAAAAGATGAAAGGAATCAAGGACAGACAGTACTGAAGCTCTACACAGGCCTCGTTGTGTTTCAATGATGTTTATTGAGGAGTGAATGAGACTACTGCCAGACATGCCAACGACACTTCACATTCAAGGGCCGGGAGTGGGACAGCCTCCACACTGTCACTGCATACGCCATCTGGGAAAGAACCAGAGTGACATCGAGTGACAGCCCCATCTTCTGGTTTGTCAGCAGCTGTTTGCAGCTGGTTGGCTGGTAAAGGCTTCTTTCTGCCCGCCAGACTCTCACTCCGTTTACAGAATAGACTAGGCTGTCCCAGTCTGTGTAACACACATCTATGTGGGTGAACAGATCTGAAAGCTGCTTTCCTGACGTTTCTACGAGAAAAAGGAATCATTTCCCCTTTTCCTTCACGTGGGTCGGACACAGCAATAGAAAAATACTCTGCAGTGCTACCATAGGGCTTACAGGGGCCTCCTCCGCGGGTCTGAGGATCCACGGCAGTCCGCTCTGCACACAGGCTGCTGTTCCTGTGCGCAGGTGCAGAAGAATGGCCTACACACAACACTACTGCTCTCCTTGCTCAAAAACAAAACAAAGAAACCTAAACAAAAGGGTAAACGTTTATTTGGAGTTAGTCTTCTGGCGGGTGGTAGTAAGGCCCTTCAGGCAGAGTTCAGGAGCTCCTGTATGGCCGCCTGCTGCTCCGGACTGAGCTGTGCTATGCACTCAGTCCACAGTCCTCCAGAAGTCTAGGGGGGAAACGCACAAATTTAGACACAGTGACCTTCAAGCACGTAGTAAACAATGCGCAAAGACTAGTAACGCCCAGACAAATGCTCTATACCTCAACGTGAGGTTCACTGTAAAACCAATAAATCTCTTCATTTCTTCAAAGTTCAGTCCTCTACCTCAATAAACCTAGCCCAGCGGCCAGGATCTCAGCGGCCTATATACTACCTAGGTCAGTAAGTAAGGCACCGTAATTGATTTGTTCTGACACCAGCATTAAACTGCATTTTTTTTCCTTCTGATATTCTGAAACTAACGATCACATGCTAAGTACTCACCGAAGGACTTAACACGCACAATGGAAACATTATATTAATAACCCACTTTGAAGTTTGCTAACATAAAAATGAAATTTCTGCAGCTCATTAAATGTTAACTCCTAATGTAGACCAAGGACAATAAGCTCCCCAACCTATATTTTATCTGTCCTTTTCCAGCTCAAACAATCCAGCTCACCTGTACTTGGCGAACTACATTGGCCAGGCGTTTGGCACAGGGGTCTTCATGTTTAATGGCCTCATGCATTTCTCCTTCTGCAATTATACTGAATATTTTCGGTAGATTGGTATTGTTTGGGCCAAGAACAATTGGGTGATTACTGAAAAAGAGAGAAAAACCCCAAACACCTTTATAAATAAAATCTGTAAGGAATCACTCATGGCTATACTTCCCTGAGTTCTTTTGTACATAACAGTTACATGTTCATTAAGAGCAAATGTCCTTTTGGCTCAGTTAGGAAGACAGTCAGCTGGTTTTACTTAGTAGGCCTGCAGTTTTTTATGTCAGTCAGGAAAAACAGACTGCCTCATTTCTCAGAATTTTTTTTTTTAGGACCGAACAAAAGAATCAAGTGCTTTGTATAAATCTGTACTGTGTCAAAAACAAAACAGACAAAAAATTCTCGAGACAGTGTTGTTGTCTCAAGTCTGTAAACTCAGCAAGTATGAGGCTGAAGGAAGAAGAGGAATGCCAAGTTCAAGGCCAGCTTGGGCAGCTTACTGAGACCGTGCTCAAGGGAAAAAGAGGTCTGAGCCACATAGCATTTGACCTACACATGTGAGACCCCTGGAGCTGGTCACCAGTACACTAAACAAACAAGGTACCACAGTACCAAGAGTAATGTCTGATATACCACAAGGGTTACGTGGGTATCAAGACTAAACTAGGGGATGAACTTCAGGCAGGCTTAATGGAAAGACACAGTAACAGAGAATTTGAGTACAAGTCACCGACACAGGTCACTTCCAAGCAGATCCAATAGCATGAGGACTGCTATTTCAGATGCAGGCAAGGGCAGTATAGTCGGAGGGAGGCTATCACATTCCTCAGACCCTCACGGGTCATAGACACAAACAGTATTTATGAACCTGAGTCAAACTGGCATGAAGGAATATGCTACCCCCAAACCCAAATCCAAACCTCGGGAGACTCTACAGATAAATGAGTGAACAAACTAAACTGTAATTAACAGTGAAGGAGCCAAGATTAAAGCCACAGCTAGAGGACAAGCAGCAATCGCTTTGACACCAGAGTCTAAAGCCACTATGTAGCTGCAGCTTAAATACCCAGGGCTGAGAGCAGAGTGAGTGATACCACACGAGGCCAGAATGTTTGTGATCGTGCCCTGAGACTTCAGCAGGCCTTACATACCTCGCCTCCACTAACTAACCCGATCCATACATAGCAAACGTAGAAGGAACTGAAGAGCTGATAGTAACTTTCATGAGACAGTGTTTGCTAACTAACACAATTCCACAGAGAACAACTTCAAGTCACATCTTTATCCAAGGGCTAAAGTGTGACAGGGCTTACAAGGTTACAGGTCAGGGTGGTTACCCTGCACTCCCCACAAGCATGCTGAAGGCCAGGGTTAACCCCCCACCCCCAACACACACATGTGCATGTGCGTGCGCATGCTACCCATGGGTGAGTGATGCAAGAAAGGAAAGAAGGCCGGGCTGCACCTTTCAATCAGGTCGCACAGGTAACTGAAGGTCTGGACAGCTTCTTCTTTATCTTCATGAAGAGGGAGCCATGACAGCCAATGTGGTAGGACCTCCTCCACATTCACGCAGTCGGGCTTGAACTTCATGATCTTCCCCACTGCTGAGATGCAGTTCTCTGTGGCATTAACATTTTCTTTGGTCTTAGAATCTGCAGACTGAATGACTCTTACAAGCAGCGGGAGTGCTTCTAAAATAAACAAGCAAAAAGAGGACAGCTAAACTTCACGCTAATGAACATGGATGGTTTCCTGTTTGCTCCAGTCACTGATGCTCAAGTCACTGTCCCAGGACTGTATGTAATGGAAGGGACACTAAGCATGGACAGAGCTACACCTGAGAGCCGGCGCACATGGCGCATGCATCTACACTTGCTGCCTATGCTTCAGAGTCTGGTGCTTCAGCACTGCCAGCCTCTCCTCCCTAGACAGGCTGGAGCGGGCCTAGAGGCTGTTCCACCGTTCCACCTCCATTTCCATCTATGAGAATAAGCACAGTACAAGTTGGACTGTAGATGGTGTGTGTGTGTGTGTGTGTGTGTGTGTGTGTGTAAAATTGAAAGAATTACAAAAACAAGATAGGGCTAGGTGGAGACACCAGAGTGTTTCCCGGGCGGTGAGGAGGCCGGGAAGAGGCCGCCCGGGACAGAAGCACAAAGCAGAACGAGCACACGCACCTGTACAGAAAGGGCGGTAGTTATCTCCACCATACTGCGCCATGACGCCGAGGCCATACGCCGCAGCTTGCCTGACTTCTGGGCTGTTGTCACACACATACTGGAGCATTGGCCTTAAGAAATATTCTGCATACTTAAATGAAGCCGGACTACAGTGTTCTATGATATCATCGAAGATGCACAATCCCCATTGTCTGTCTGGCCACGGTCTATGTGGACACTATAAAATGAGATTCCCTTTTAAGTATTGAATACTGGTACAAAAAAATGTGAACAATTTACTAAGGACCATCTGCTTACTGAATGTACCAAACACAGGAAATGAAAACATAAACCCACTTCTTACAGCAACAACACTGGAAGGAGAACACACATTTACGTAACTTCACAGTAATGGATTTGTACGATTTGTTTCAGAATCCCACGCACTGCCCAAGGAACTGAGAGAGCAGCAATGTGCGTACATTTACTCTGTGAGATGACCTAGCGCAGAGCACTGCGCCTGGATTCCCTGCTGCCCGGGAGGCTAACACCACCCTGTCCCAAACTGGGCATGGTGGCAAGGGTCTGTAGTCCCAGCTACTTCTTAGGGTGAAGCAAAAGGATTCCAAGTTCCACAGCAGCCTGGGATACTTAGCAAGACTATATCTCAGAATAGAAGGGGAAAAAAGGCATGTGGGAGGAAGGTTAGGAAAAGAGGGGCTTCTGATAGCTCCACAGCAGACAGACGGTTTGTCTAGAACATGCAAAGTCTTGGGTTCCCCAGCACTGTGGCTGTTAATGGTCACAAAGCTGTGTACGTGGGAGCAGAGGTACGAAAATCATCTGCTGTGTTCACTGGTTAACCTTAAACTGTCCCAAGTACTTGAAGACCAACCAGAAGAGCTTACTTACCGAAGGCCACAGACGCAGGCTGGACCCAGCACAAAATACACAGGGCTTAAAAGCGGATGGTGGAAATCTACCTCAGAGACCCATTTTTAACCCTAAGCGCAGACATTCTATAAAGCGACTCTGGGATGCCAGGCTAACTGTTCAAATAGCTCTGAGGTGATGAACACTTACAATCAGGTTGACAATTAGTGGGAGCAGCTGTTCAAACCACGGCAACACCTTTTCTTTGTAGCTACTGAATATTGAGTGTAAAATATCTGACACTTTAGTCAGTATATAAACATCATTATCATCCTAGAAAAGAAACACAACACAAAACCATGAGTTAAAAACTACCTCCTTGAGTATCGAGCAGTAACATCTATAACAACCCTACTGAGAACCTGGAGGCTGGTCTGACGGTAAGCCTCTACCACGGAAGAGGAGGGGCAGATGCTAAGGGCTGTGCTTACTGTGGCTGCCTTGGAACTGCATGTGAGCGCAGCCCGGAAGAGGCAGGTGGCACACCACAGACGCCAGAGCACCCATGGACACTAGCTGGATGGGAGAATGGAGGGAAAGGAAGCAGAGGCGGAGCCTAGGGGTACAGGCAGGCTCGTGACCCCAAGCACTGGGGAGGGCAAGTAAGGAGTATCCTAAGTCCAAGTCCACTCTGGGCAAGCACACTGAAAAACTGATATACAAATCTTCCTTTCCAAATAAAGAGAGTTAGGAATATTAACCCAGGGTACAAAGAATGCTTGCTTGCAACACACGAGAAGCCTGAGGTCAACTGCGCCTGACTGCCAACTGACAGCTGCCTCTAGACAGCCACTGAGTGTGGGAAACCACCATTGAAGGCAAAGGGTGCTTGTGAGCAACAGGTTACCAGGCAGCCTATGGCATCTGCTGGGTGCAAACACTACCAAAATAAAAAAAGAAATACCCCAAACCCAAAGACCACACTTCATTCCAAGAGATTTATTATTCTACAATGCCAGATTCTTCTCCAAGTTAGCTGGTCACACCAGATGGGAGAAGGTAAACTAGAGATGAACATGCAAAGGTCATGGGAGTGAAGCTCTGAAGGACTGACTTACCTCATCTTGTAGTGACTCTTCAACCTGCTCGTCATAGTCTTCATCTTGTCTTTTAACTAAAACGTACCCAAATAAATGTTTTTAAATGATCACACAAAAGGCCAAGAACTCTGCTCAGAAGTAGAAGGACAGTGAGGCTCACCTTGCCGCAGCTCCTGATTTTTGAAGTGTTCCTCGAGCTTAGCCTTCAGTATACCTCCCAGCTCCTCAAAGTGCTCACTGTTGAGGCACCCATCGCCCATCACTTCAATGCACTGAGGGAGGAGAAAACAACGGGCTTGAGATAAACAATCAGCTCAATACTCCTTGAGTGTACACCTCTAGCTTATATCTGAGGAACAACATTGCAGAGAGGAGAACTCTTCCTTCAGACTCTTCCCATGCAGAAGAAACAACTCTTCCTTCAGACTATCCTATGCAGACCCAATGCCAGGACAGTAACCAACTTCTACCATACCCACCTAAGCTATACAAAGTAAGAGCTGAGAAGGGTGAGCAGGGAGAAGGAGGAGTTCACAGGAGGACCTAGGCACACACAGCACAATGTCTGCAGTTAGGATCCATAGCTCTAAGACAGGCACTCATCACGGCTGAGATAAGAGTGTCACTTTCTTCTGTGATCCTAGGACTGCACACAGTCCAGCTTTAGGCAACTGGAGCTACAGCTTTCCTATACAACTATTTACTGTATAACTAACTCCCTCTACCTGTAATAATCCTTACAATGCAATCTATTTCTCAAAAGGTTACTTCTCAAATCTAATGACAAAACCAACATTGCAGAACAAAAAAGTTGCAACATTTTCAGAAAGTGATTTGTTACAAGACACTGAAAAATCCTGTAGTTCCCTGCCCTACTTTATTCATCAGAGTACTAAGCAAACGTGCCTTATGAAGTGTGTGTGTGTGTGTGTGTGTGTGTGTGTGTGTGTGTAATACTCAGAGGAAACATTTACCTTTGCAAAGGAGTGCATTATTTCCGAGAGGACGTCTGAGTCAGGTTCCGTGCCGATAGCCTTGATGAGAGCGTCGCACATGAAGTGCCACATCTGTGTAAGGTACTCAGGACCCCGGACCCTCGCACACTCCAGCAGAAGAGGCATGGACTCTGCTGCTGCCACTCGGACCCGTTTTATCGTTAAGGAAATGTATAATCAAGGAACCTCCTTAGTGTCCCCGCATTGTACCCACAGGCTAAGCCATCCCCTGTTCACCTAAGATGAGTGCTGCGTTAAATATAAAGTAGGTACAGAACCAGCAAAGGCTTCTTTCTGCCTGCCCCACATCACAGGAGCATGGCTGGAAGAAAGAAGGGCCTCTCACTGTTCTGCTGCTTCTGTAGCACATGCAATGGAAGCTACAGTTCTCCTAAGAAAACATGCAGAGCCATGTGGAGGACTTGCTGGCCTTCAATGAGGACTAGGCCGCTAGTCCCTATCTGCAACTCTTTATAATGTAAAAAGCCTTGGGTAACTTCCTAGTTATTTCAGAGGCTAAATGCTGGAGAGACGGCTCAGCTGTTAAGAGTATGTGTTGCTTTTGCAGAGCACAGGGGTTTGGTTCCCCTGAGTCCACAAGGTGGTTTGTAAGCATTCCTAATTCTAGTCCCAGGGGATCAATGTCTTCTGACCTCCACGGTACCAGCAGACATGTATACATGCATTCATTTATGCAAAACACTCATACACATAAGTTGAATTTCTAGGGGCTGGCTAGGTGGTTAAGAGCATGGGCTTCCAGTACACCCAGGCTTGATTCCCAGCATCTACATGGTGAATCACAACCATCTTTAACTTCAGGGCTCTGACGATATATTCTGCTTTCCCCTGGATAATGGACACATGTAGGATCCGAACACACAATTAGGCAAAGCACCTGTGTTCCTAATAAAGGGCGATCCTACTTCCTCCTCTGGTGTCACCCAGATCCACTAGAGAACTGACTGTAGAGCTCACCTGACAGAACCCTGAAGAACAATATGAGGGTTGGTTTGGTTTTCTTGTACCCACCATATGGAAGTGACTGTGTATACAGATTAGAAACACACCCATTGGTATTAACTACGCCTATCAGGGACTTGAGGATGATGAAACTAGAGTTAGATTTACTAAGATGTTCCCTAGAAGTACTACCCACATTCACACTACAGGAGCCAGACAGAAAGCAAGCCATCGGTGGATGTCCATCAAGCACTGTGGACATCTGTTTATAAAATGTCAGCCTCCACAATTCTTAGTAAGGTCACAGAGTGCCAATAAGTACAGCATGGTTAATATTTTCCTCTTCACACCTTTGGTGTAAGGTGAAGGAAACGAAGGCACGCATAGACAAGCACACACAGCCGTGTCAGACCAGAGCATGTGCACAAGCAATGGTGGTGTGCAGCTCAGGTAACTGAAGACACTACAGTTTTACTACACCCAGATGTGCTTATTATATTCAGCTGTTGAAGGATATCATCATGGAAATAAAATTTCAGCAGCGGGACCATCAGTTTCACAACCTGTTCAGTGTATTCCACAAAACCTTCCTTTAATTCCTTAGCATAGCAAACCTGCAAGAAAAATAAATCAAGGTCCAGATTACAGGGTTTCAACAGATTAACACTGACTCTCTGACCATGTCTGCCTTACACTAAAAACAGACTAGTTAGCTTTTAGTACTACAAGCACATTTCTGCTCATTTATTCAAGATATTCTTAGTCACTATATAGATTTGCCTGAAATACAGAAAAATCCTTTACTCCCGCAGCCTATTCCCAGCCCCCTGTAAACTTTATATAATACAGGAGGTACGGCCAGCTCTGGGTAAGCACTTGGAGGCTGATGAGCTAGGCCCCAGCCTGGGTGGCATGGACTGTGACAGAAGGGGGTAGCCCATCTCTCTCACATATATCACACACACAGAATAAGCATAAGCCACAGAGAAAATCTACACATAGAAAGTCTATACCGTATTTGTATGAGGTCATATGAAAAGTCTTATGAGCCAATTAAGAGCTATCATGAGAGGATGTAAACAAAGCTTAGTTCAAAAAAGCAACATACCAACATCTGGCAAGCAGTAGACTTTTCCTCCAGTCCTGCTGTTTTAATCCCAAAACTTTGCTGATCCCCGAGGTTCACAAATTCCCAACCATCATCGTCACTCATATTCTCCATGTCCTGGGCTAGTAACCGGAACAAAGACAAACGTGAGAAAAAAGAAAGAAGAAAAGAGCAGAGCAGAGAGCCGGTGGTGAAGGCACTCACTGTCCAGAAGGGCCACTTCAGGCTTAATTGAAGCGGTCTTCATCAGCGGCCCCATAACCACGGGAAGGTACTGCTGGAATTCTTTCCCAAGGATTTTGCACATCCTGGCCCATGCTGAGATCATGTAAGAAATCTGGGGAAACATTTCAAATAGGCCGTAAGGCAATGGGTAACTGAGACAGATAAAGCCATTTTTCGTTGTTGAGAAAACAGATTCATAGACATGTTCATGCATTTCCCAATGTCATACGCTTCAAACGATCCCAACAGAGCTGGCAGGTGAGGCTGTCCTACTTTTCCCACTATGATGCAATTACAACTTCTTCTTTTTCTCTGCATCTGTACCACTTAACTAAAAACAAAGGCTGACTTTTAGGCATCCATCTTTTTGGAGGAAGAAAACACACTGCCTGCACAGCATCCGCAAACACTACTGAAACCCATCTCCAGTGCCATATCAGCACATGAAGAAACAAGTTTCACGGTGGCACCTTCATGCTCTCTTCTGGATGGTCCTGCCCTCCTGAGGTCTGCCGCCCGCCTGCCTGGCCACCTGGCTGCACCCTCTAACGCCAGTGCCATTTCCATTTCTTACGTCACCTGTTCTTCTGCAGACTGCAACTTTCACAGCTAAGTAAAATCCTGCTTAGCACATGGACCCTACTTTCACTACCACTTGTATGCTGATGGACAGCTAAGCTTATTCTGTCTCTTTGCTACTGTGCTACATGAATGTTTCAATTAACTGTGGTAGGATATAGAGTCCTATGGGCATCTGCCCAGGAGGAGTGCAGGTGGGCCACAAAGCAACACTGCAGCACTATTTTTAGCCAGCCAGTCAGTCAGTCAGTCTGTCTTTCAAGACAGGGTCTCACTGTGTAGCCCTGGCTCACGTGGAACCCTTCATATAAACTAGCCTGGCCTTTGCTTCCCACATTCTGGGGTTAAAGGTGTTGACCACTACATCTGCCTTTATGTAGAGCAGCCTGCCCTGTCTCCCAAGTGCTGGGGTTAAAGTTGTCAGACATGGGGTGACCACGCTGGACTTCAGTCTTTTAAGAAACTTCCACACCGATTTCCATAGTTGCTGTAACAATTCACATTCCCCAAAGTGGTGAATTAAGGGCTCCTCATTCCCTATATCCTCAAAGTTAATATCATCTAGTATGTTGTCATTTGCTTTTGTGATAATAGCCATTCAGCCTGGGGACAATTATGAACTATCAAAGTAGTTTTAATTTGTACTTAATTGTGAAGAAAGTCTATTCACTCCACAATGGCCCATGTCTATTTTCTATATACCAAGCATTCTACATTTACCAATATGAAGCTAACACTGTAGTCCTTCCCACCTTCCTTACAGCTGATGGTCCCCACTCTTAGCTGTCTGCATTCCAGCCTTTTACCTGTCTACACAAAGTGAGTATTTATTCACACACTGAAACCTTGTAAAGAGAGGAAACTCAAAGAGGAGGTTCTGTCTCTGCACAATGATACTTTCCTATTTAACCCGAGAAATAATCAAAGAAAGCTTATGTAAGGTTGACGGTTCATTCAGTAACTCTTCAGCGTCTTGTGAGATGTTAGCATTGCCAATTCCATTACGACCAGGATAAACACTAGTGCTGCCACTATGGTGTTGTAAATACTCACTGAGAAATAAATACATCAAGAAAGCTCTACAAAGGAAGACTACAACTCAACCACACGTGCACATGCATAAGGGTTGAGACTTCTTTTGACAAGGGGTACAAGCCAATGACAAAGGGCTAAGAGATACCTAACAAACATACTCTACCCTTGAGAAAGACCTATGCGTCGTCGAGTATGAGGAGAAATCTACAGCACAACTCTGAACACCTATGCTCCAGAAAGCAAGCAGGGCCAACAAACTTGGGACCAGAGAAAGCAGGAACAGCTAACAGGGGGCTGAGAAGCATAGTTCCAGGACAGGCCACAACCAATGTCTTTGTCACCAGAGGTTAAATTAAGAGCATCTCTAGAAAGCTGTCACTCATTTTAAAATTAACATCTGGGTTGGAGATATGGCTCAGGGGTTAAGAGCACTTGCTGTTCTTGAAGAAGACCTGGGTTCAATTCTTAGCACTCACATGGTTGCTCTCAATCATTTCTAGACACACACAAGGTGCACACACATGCATGCAGGTAAAACAAGAACCAACCAACCAAACACTGCAGAGGCACACGCAACAAACTGCTTACCTGAGGGTCATCATCCTCCATATCATTGAAGTCTGTCTGTGTCTTCAGCAATAGCTGCATCACGTCTGAAGCATCCTGCATGAACTAGAGAACACGCAGAGAAGCCCATGCATCTCATTAATGCATATCCCACCAGAGACGCTCTATACTTGCTACCCAACTTTGCTTCTTCTGCAATAAGACATTGGCAAAACAAGAACCACCATCCTCCAACATGCTCTAAAGGAGCGTGAGAATTCACAGCACGCTGAGTTAAATCCTCAGGGGCCACACGGAGGAGGACTCCTAACAGTGATCTAATCTTCACAGCATGCTGTCACGCTATGGTATTCCCACCCTCACCATAAATAAAATTAATTTTTTTAAAATCTAGATCTTTATTTTGGATCATAGTCATACAGACAAAACTATTCAGATTTTTTTTTTTTAACTGTATAACTAACATAATGCTCTAAGAAAACATACTTCAAATTTAAGGTAAAAAGGCAAGAAATTTCTAATGGCATTAAAATCTAGTTTATAACTTATGTAATTTAATTATGAATAAGGAAAGAAAATTTTAGATTGCTTCATGAAAGTCAGCATATGAAGATTTTATATGATTTCCATTTGACTGTAGTTTTGATAATCTCCACTGTAATCAATGAAGCTGTGTTCCAAAGTTTAAAGCCATATGTGAATATCTCATACATATATACACACAGGCACATACTATACAATTTTGGTTAGGCTTAGTGCCCTTAGAAAAGAATCCACAAGTAAGAAGCTGGAAATAAGTAATGATGTTGGTGTGGGCTGGGTGGCAGTGGCACACGCCTGTTATCGCAGCACTTGGGAGGCAGAGGCAGGCGGACTGAGTTAAAGGCTAGCCTGGTCTACAGAGTGAGTTCCAGGATAGCCAAAGACTACACACAGAGACCATGTCTTGAAAAACAAAACAAACCAAAAAACAAAAAATACTAACAACAAAAAAATTGGGTTTCAGAATAGCAGGATAAAGATTTAATGTTGTCACTGCTGTCAGTGATGTGGGCTGTGGGCTGAGTCCTTAATAGTGAGCCGGGTGGTGGCAGCACGACATACTCTTAATCCCTAAACTAAGAGGCCGAGGCAGAAGGATCTTTGAGTTCGTGGCCAGCCTGGTCTACAGTGAGTTCCAGAACAGCCAGGGCTACACGGAGAAACCCTGTCTTGAAAAACAAAGAGAAAAGAAACCAAAAAACCAGACCAATCCAAAATCCTTAATATTAATTAACAATGGAAAAAAGTAGGGAATTATGCATTTCTATTTAAAATAGAATGTGTGAGGAGAAAATTAAGAAAAACAAAAGACAAGAGCCCCTTAGCATTGAGAGACCCGTTGACTAGACGACAGAAAACACAGCCGCCTCCAGTACCCCAAGGCCCTGGAGCCAATCAGCTTACTTTCTCCTTCCCGACGGCCAGGCCGATGAGGCTGATGCACTCGATGGTCTTCCCCCGCAGCAGCCGCAGCTCCTTCTGGACTGCGTTCTCCACGATGTGCTTCAGGGACGGCATGAATAAGTCATAGTAGGGAACAAACTTTTCTTCTGCAGTATCTGCAACTGATGCAATGGATGTCACAACTTGTTCCAAAACTAACTTGGTGCCTTTCTGAATCAGCTGGAGGGAAGACAGGAAACAATCGTTTCAGTAATTAACTGGAATAATCCCCCTCCCAAATTCTTGACTATTTTTCTGAACAGATTATTATGGCCACCCTTCCAGGTGTCAGAAGCACATAGCTCTGCTCTATCTCAGAGCACAGCTGCTGATAAACACAAACTGGAACCATTGTTAGCGTGCGCTCTCTCTCTCTCTCTCTTACACTCACACACACACACACACACACACACACACACACACACACACACACACCTCATCTTTTGCTGAGAAAAACCCCTCTGTGACTTGTTACACCACTCATCACTTATAGACAGCAGTGCAAATTATACCCCAGGTCTCTGTGTGGCTAAGGCTGACTCCTGATCCTGATTACAGGTGAAGTCCCTTGCCCGCTCTTCCCTTTATTTTTTCTGAAGGACCTCTCCCTGGATGAATCTTCTAGGAAACTATGCTTTCCTTTCACTGCCTATAGCAGAGATAACAGCAATAGAGTGCACACTGTGTGCTGGCAATACTCTCCAGCACTCTCACTGAGAACAGCCAAATCTCCGAGTCCCTTCATCTCTCTTCCCCATGGTAAATCATCCTCAGCAGTGTCTCTCTGAGGCTATCTGAACACTGTCCTCGTCTCAGTGCGTCTCAACCCACTCTTACACATAGGTCCTCTGGGGACTGACAAGGTAGATTCTCTTTGAGGTTAACTTCTCTGTCTAAATCTACTTGCAAAGCCATGTTGGATCTACTTACTACAGACTGTACAGGCAGCCTGCTGCTCACCCCCTACACTTCCACGCTGTCTCCTATCTGACACTCAATGCCTGCCCAAGCCTTTGCTATGGCTTCTGCTGCATTCTCACATCCCTGCTCTCTAACCAGACACCAGTGTCACTGTGTCCATACCAAGTACAGGAACCAAAGTAGTCTAACATGTGGCGAAATGACATGGGTTTATGTTGGTTGAGTCCAACAGAGACAAGGAGCCTTATTTTCTGTGCTTTGCATTCATTTCTTGGAGACAGGGTCAAGGTTGGCAACGACCCTGGGCTCTCCTGGCCTCAGTCTCCTGAGGAGGGCTGGCCACACAATCAGCGCTCCCACACGAGGCACTTCATTTCATAACATGCACCCCATTTCATAACAGTGATCCGTTTCCAGTCTTTCTCCACACGCTCTCAGCTGACAGTGTGCTGCTGCAGTCACCCCGCTGTCTCCATGCTGCACCCTGCAGTTGACACTGTAACTATCACCAGGTATGGCCACTGTGGTGGCAAACTCCTATAATCCCAGAAATTGGGAGGTGAGAACACTAGAAATTGAAGGGCATCGTTGGCTACAAAAACACACTTGAGGACATCCTGGATTTAATGATTCACTGACTCAAAACCAAACAAAATCATAAGAAAAAGGGTATTGTTTTCCATGTCTGTCATTTCTGTTACTCTGGCTAGTAGTCACCCCCACGCCCACCCCCTTTTCTTTTACCCAATTCGATCCACATGAATTTTTACTTCGGGCTGCCTTTCTTAACTTTAGAGACTGCCAAAATTACCACATGGTAAAGAGCTTGGAGTATTTGCCTCCTACTTTTAGGTTTCTGTCCCAATGCCAGTACCTGTCTCAGGCCTTACCATCCATGTCATATGCAATATATAAATATAAACATACAAATCTCATGTCATATGCAGAGGCTTACTCACCTCCTGGAGCTTGAGTACCATAATGGAATGCAGATGCTTCACCAAGTTCTCCAGGTATGGAATAAGCAGAGACTTGGGACAGTCTTCAGTGAAGTTAATGAGAGCGGCCGCTGCGTGGGCCTGTACCCGCTGGTTGCCTTGGTCTTCCATGGTCTGAAGCAAAGCTGCAATCACCTGGAAAATTCAACCAAGTGTTGAGACGTGTCCCCTCCCTCCCTTTAAAGTATGCAGGTAACTAAGGACTTGCTACGCACCTTCTCATGAAATTTCTTTTGAAAACCAGGTGCAAAATCTGTAGCCATCTGACCCACAGCATTGCAGGCTGCATACCGGACTCTTGGATGCTGGAACACGTTCCTTTGTGTTAATAAAGGCAACCAACTCCATATGAAGCTTAAATAATTATAAAATATTTATTGGTACTTACAGGATCCTGAAGGAAAAGCAAGACAAAATTTACAATCTCATTTAGAATTCCTTCCATCTGCTGGTGGCACCCTTCACCAATGGCAGATAAGGCCATTAACCCGGCATGCCGGTATTTCCAATCAGCTGTGAAAAAGAATCACACACAAAAGAACAGTAATGAGATGCTCATTCTCATACTGACTCTGGAAGAGAAATGTAAAGACTTCCTTAGAAAAGAACATGAACATTGCTCTCCAGCCAGCATCCTTGATGAACCCAGTCCTGTCTGACTGCAGAGACTGAGCAGGCCTGGGCTTGGCTGCACTTGGATATAAGCACGCGCGCATGTCCCATGTGATTTCAGAGAAACGGGCCTTGCTCTAACTTGGCTGGTTTCTTTCCTACTCTCACAGACCCAGCCTTGCTGATGTCCGTCCAGCTGAGGTTAAGCCTGCCATCTCCCCTCAGGTAGTCCCTAATGCTGGATGGTAGGTTTCACCATACTCTGCCTCAGTGCAGTTGTGTCCTAGATTAATACTTTTCTGGGTTGGGTCCATAGCTTGCTCAATGGCAGAGTGCTTACCCACCATACACAGGCTCTGGGTTCTACCTTGGGGACCAAATAAACACAAACACAAAACAAAACAAATGTTCCTATAAGATTCACTGTAAGCAACAAATACTAGGACTTTTGGTGTCACAATCTGTTTTCTGGTTAGACTGATGCACTGATACCTTTGAGGAAAAGGCAAGGGGGTTGGGGATGCTGTTTTTCCAAAAATTTTTATTAGGTAAAACTCATTTTTATTCTAGCATTAATAATAGCTAGTTGCTTTTTTTGGCTAACAGAACATTAATTCAGCACTGTTTATTTTAGTGGACTCTAAAAACTTGTTTATTGGGTTCATTAAATAAGAAATGCAGCTGGTCACTGTAGCAGACAACCTCAATCCCAGAATTCCAGAAGCAGAGGCAGGAAAATTAGGAATTTAACTAGCCAGCCTTAGCTACACAAATATCTATCTCAAAACACAAATAAGGGCCAACAAGATGGCTCACCAGGTAGTAAGTGGTCTGCCGCCAAGCCCAATGACCTAAGTCTGGTCCCTTGAATCAACATAGTGGAAGAAGAGATTTCCACTAAGGTGCCCTCTATGAGTTCTCAGGAGTGTTGGCACATGCCTTTAATGGGCTGGAGAGAAGGCTCAGTGGTTAACAGCACTGACTGCTCTTCCAGAGGTCTTAAGTTCAATTCCCAGCGACCACATGACTGATGGCTCACAACCATCTGTAATAGAGATCTGATGCCCTCTTCTGTTGTGTCTGAAGACAGTAGCTACAGTGTACTCACATACATGAAATAAATAAATCTTAAAAAAAAAAAAAAAAGCCCCACCCCCCCAGTGGTTACAGATTAGGGGCAGAGTGTGTCCTTAGCATGTGAAGACCTAGGAGTTAGCTCTGAACACTAAAGAAAACCAAACAAGAACCCTGCACTGACAGCCCTGGCCTTCCTATGTGCTTCTTACAGTCTACTTCTCAGATACATAGACAGCTACATAGATAAGCCAAGATTCTGCAGCAGAGTGTTCTGCAGCAGCATGGCTGTGTTCAGCCGTGATCATCAAATGCTATGCAGCTGCCAGAAGGGACAAGCTACCGTATGCTAATAGGACTAATAACAGAAGCTTATGCTGTGGACCTGTACAAAGGTCTGAGAAACTACAATGAGCTCTAACAGCAAACTCCATTGTATGAAAAACTTGGAATTTACACACATCTGTATTTTAAATTCTAAAAAAACGATCATCCTTATCAACTTTTTAAGTAGGAAACAAACTGAAATTAAGTGCAACTAACAATAATATGGGATCAACTATAGGAACACAGCAGACCAATGGCCAATTAACATCCATGGTTTAGTATCTAACTGAACCCAATCATATTTTTCCTTTTATCCCAATCTTTAAACAAACTTATTTACTAATCTGTAGGCAGGGCCTCATGCAGCCTGATTTTTGTCCATCTCCACTCCAAAGTGACAGCCAGCCCTGGCACTACAGCTGTGTATCACCATGCCTGGCTTCAGAGTGCCAGAACAGCTATAGCAAAAACAACTGTCCAAAGTCAAGTCAGCCAACAACAAAAACAGTTTCCTACCTCTCTGCACAGATATTAATTGGGGGGGGGGGGGGGGAGTACTATCTATAGCATTAACGTAAACCTTTTTCATTGAGACACGGTCTTGGGGAGGGGGAGAGAGTACTATCTATAGCATTAATGTAAACCTTTTTTACTGAGACAAGTCTTGTTATATAGTTTAATTTGGCCTTGAACTTAGGAACCTCTTCATAGGCTCCCAAGTGCTGGGACTACAGGGATGTGTGACCATGCCTGGCTCTTGAAAATTCATTCTTTACCTTTAGACTGAATAGAGTTTCATCAGGAAAAATATAAGAATTAGGTTAAGCAGTCTAGAAACAAGCAGATTAACTTTAAACAGTCTACACATTTGTCAGAGCTGAAGCTGAAGGAGGGCACATCCACCACTGGACCATCTGAAGTATAGGCAGCTTACGGTTTTGAAGCATTTGCATAATGTGTTCCTTAATCATTGGCAGAACGAGCTTTCCACCAAGTCCACAGGCCATTCGGTCCAATGCGCTCTCACCAGCAACTGCATTGCTAAACACAATGAAATTAGAATAAGCAAAGAAGTATATAGAGCAAATATCTGAGAAGAATCCAGTCTTTATGTAAGTTGTGAGTTTAAAGCCCTCCAGGACAACTCAGGTAAATAACACTGTGTGCTAAATTAGGGGTGGATACTAGGCTTCTTGCACACTAGGCAAGCACTCCACAGTAGATCTACACCTCCAGCCTGGCACACAGAAACTTTAATCACAGTCTACCAGGTTTGTTTTGTCCTGTTGTCTGCATTTTTCAAGAATTAAGTAAAAGCAGTTATTGAGGAAAGAAAATTGTATCTCTCCTCCTAGAAATACATTCAATTCAGCTGTGGTAAAACACAGAAAACTGAAACAGAAGCTCAGAAACAGCAGGCTTCCCCACTATTGTGAGCTCATCTGTTTCTAAGATGTCTCAGGATGTCCCCAAGCTGGATATCAGTGAACAGAGTAGATCATGTGTGCATGTGGGCGGACACACAGACACAATTCTTGAAGAAAATCCCAGACTAATATAAACATTTTGCTGTCATGGGCATTTTTCCTGATGTACTTGTACGTACTAACCAAGCAAGTTGAAGTATTGTTTTAAGAACATCCATTAAGTGCAAATTTCCTTAATGCTAATTATACATGAAAAATAAAATATTACCTATGTGATATAGAAATGCATCTAACAGAAAAGCAAACTTTGAGTTTAGAGATACAACTTGGTAAGGAGAGCCAGGTCTCAGAGCCCACAGTCTCAGCCCACCCTCTAGCACTCCTTCCTCACCCTAGCCCAGGATTTGTAGGAGATTACCTATCAAAATCATCATCTTCTAGCTCGTCAGCATTTGCCCAGTCCTCGTCTTCCTCTAGGTCAACCATCATTGCCAACATCTGAGGAACTAAAGTCAAGAATTAATTTATACCTCAAGACTGAATTTTATCAACAAGTTTCATTTTTAATAATAAAAAAAAATTTAAAAAAGAAAATAAAAAAGAAATCAAGAATTTTAAGTGATTGACTTTTTTTCTTTAAAGGAACACATTTCCAGCTAGCCCGCCTACAGCTCTATCTACAGCCTTGTGTTCAAGCAGGTTCACTTCAGAAGACTCATGATGGACTGGCAG
Organism: Rhabdomys pumilio; assembly: GCA_030674055.1. Classification (NCBI taxonomy): domain Eukaryota; kingdom Metazoa; phylum Chordata; class Mammalia; order Rodentia; family Muridae; genus Rhabdomys; species Rhabdomys pumilio. The sequence continues at coordinate 258,175,903 of JANHMN010000001.1, read as the reverse complement.
GATGGGTCAGTGAGCTGCGTCTTACCCTAGAACCTACATAAAGTGGAAGGAGAGAAGTGACTGTGAATCGTCCTAAGCCTGACACACCTAAGAGGACTTGAAAAGGCAAACAAAACACTAGCAGCTCCCTTGTGCCTGTGAATGCTGGCAGGTTTGAGTTCTGTAAATCACTCCCCATGAATACCGGGGAACTGCAAGCACCCCCAAAATGTGCTTCTTCCTTAGTACCTTCTGGCTTCTTAGCAACATACTTATTTTACTGTTGTTTTTATTGAGAGTTCCCAATGCTAAACCAGAATACTCACAAATCTCACTTCTAGATAACAAAGCTTTGATAGCTATATATACTGTAATTATCCTTTTTTTCTTAAGCTTATGGCTTACCTGTTGAGATCATGTAGCCCAGGTTAGCCTAAAATCTATCTTACTAGTTTGAACCTTGTCTTTTGGCAGACGGTTGATCTTTAGTATCTGCAATTGTGGTAGTGTCTGTATCGCCTATTAAACTTTTACTTCCTCCAGGCCAGCTTACTCCCATTTGCGCTGGCACTCCTTACTCTGCTTCCTCAAAGCTGGACCTGCACCCGTATACCCTGCATCCTTGCCTGGGAGGCCAAGCTCTCCACGATGCTCATCTATCCCACTCTAGCCAGTTAGGACTGCGCTCCTCTGTGTGAGCAGCTCCTACCGTCTGACTGCCGTGGTGCTACGGCTGAGGCTGCGTTGAGAACTGCTGTTTACTTCTCTTGGCCTCTGAATGGTCTGACTGGGTCTCATCTGCTCACCTGCTGTTTCTAACCGTTTTTAGTATTCTCATCGTTAGTGACCTTATGGAACTCTTAGATCAAATAAGTTACAAGTGAGCAGCTTTCTTTGCTTCCGATCCTCAGTGTGTTACTGCATGCTTTGTTTGGTTGGCAACAGACATACTAACAGTGGAGACCCTTTCCTTGTTCCTGCCTTTAAAGATTTAAGTTCATCCCCCATTGTAGAAACTACAGAACGTCTGCTGTGCATTCACTTTCTAAATCTAGCTCAGATACCTATTAGCTCATGAAGAAAGGGACAGGTTGGTCCCTTAACCCAAGTGTGTCCACAGCACAGCAGTCACACGGGCCTCCTGAGCACATGCAGCTGTCCCTGTCGGGAGTAAGCAGATGGGAGCTTGCTGTGGTCCTGTCTGCACTGGGGAGCTGCAGCCACGTACTCTCCTTTCTGTTCACAGTCAGGCATCTACTCTCTCTTCATCAGTCTGTACTCTAGCAACTGTGTACATGATGTAAGAATGCCCATTTTAGTTCTAATCTAGGTTCCAGGGATCCTAGAAGCAGATCCACAATGTTAGGTTCAAACACGTGCAAACAGAGGCATTCCCCAGATTCACCAACTCAACATACACTCATATTCTGAATAAGCTGAGAAACCACACAAATGCTAGCAAATTAACAATTCTGCCCCATCACAAGTCTTTGTGAAGTTTTGACTTACTAGTCTGTGCAATGATATTGGTGTGCTTTCTTAACATAGCAGCTGCAGTCTCTGACAGCGTCACAATCACTTCGAGGGCAAGCTGGCGCTGCATATTATTTAGGTTAGTGTCTCCACACAACTGCAAAGACAACCTTGTAAACATTCAGTAGTTCAGACCACTGAAGAGGATAAGCACAACACTGACCGAGGGAGCTAACTTACCTTTAGGCTTAACTGTAGAGTTGCTTCTAAGTGAGGGCGCAAATACTTTGGAACAGTATCCGCAATCTCAACAAGGGATTTTAGGACCGAATCATCATTCTGGTAGCATGAGTCATTGACAGCCTACAAATGAGAAACAGAAAGCAAACGTGCTCAAGACTCACCTTGTGCTATGATGACTCGATCCTAAGAAGCACTAAATACCTGAGCAGTGCATTAGCCAGTGCTAACGTGCTGTCTACCTGGAGTTAGGAGAATACTTTTCCCTTTGAGGAATGCACTTGCGCGCTCTCTCTCTCTCTCTCTCTCTCTCTCTCTCTCTCTCTCTCTCTCTCTCTCTCTCTCACACACACACACACCCCAAATACACTAACATAGGCCTGAGTCCTGAAAAAGGCAAACCTAAACCACAATGAAACAGCATCTGAACTGTAAGAATGGCTTAATCACAACAAAACGCGTTGTGATTGAACTCCAGGCAAGTCAGAATATATGTTAGTATAGCCACTATGAAAACCTGTATGGCCCACACCTAGAATGCAATTTCTTCTAGGAGGCAGTTCTTGCTTACTATACTACTGAGGTCAAGAAAAGTCAAGGCCAGAAGACACTGGCTCTGGCTTATGAGGGAATCACAAGATTCTCTCATCATAGATCTCCCGTAATGACAAATGCCAAGTATTTCTAAAAATGGGAAATCACATGATCTGAGCCTAGAATCTAACAACTTATTTTTAGCTTTAGTTGTATCACAGGTTGAATCAATTACAACAAAAACTAGAGGGTAAAACTATGTGTATACAGTGACTGTACCCAACTTTTTTTTTTTTTTTCCCCAAGACAGGGTTTCTCTGTGTAGCCCTGGCTGTCCTGGAACTCACTCTGTAGACCAGGCTGGCTGAAATCTGCTTGCCTCTGCCTCCCAAGTGCTGGGATTAAAGGCGTGCTCCACCACTGCCCAGTTGTACTCAACTTTTTGAGTCAAGGTCCACTGTGCTAATTCTGATTGGCCTAAGCACACCACATACACGTGGCTGGCTTCAAAACTGAGAGATCCAACTGCTTTTGCCTCCAAGTGCTGGGATTAAGGAAGTGGGCCACCACACCCAGTTCAGTCTTTTTATCACTATTTCCTAAAGAACACAACTACTTATATAGCATTGGCCTCCTATTAGGTCTTAGAAGCAACACCATCAAGTACGTCAAAGTAAACCTGGTCATACACACATTCAGCACCATGGTACTGTGAGGATGTCGGTGCGTGCCAGTGTACTGTACATTCTCCCACACGGTACTGTGAGGATGTCGGTGCGTGCCAGTGTACTGTACATTCTCCCACACGGTACTGTGAGGATGTCGGTGCATGCCAGTGTACTGTACATTCAGCACCACGGTACTGTGAGGATGTCGGTGTGTGCCAGTGTACTGTACATTCTCCCACACGGTACTGTAAGGATGCTGGTGTGTGCCAGTGTACTGTACATTCTCCCACACGGTACTGT
>JANHMN010000001.1:258155043-258169575 GCA_030674055.1 Rhabdomys pumilio | reverse complement strand
TATGTGTGTGTGTGTGTGTGTGTGTGTGTATACATATATATATATATATATAAATTATCGTAACTCTCAGAGCTGCAAGTCTAAAACAATCAGCTAAAATGTTTTCGATGTTAATGACATAAAGTTTTCAAAATATTAAAACAGATTATATACCAAAATATGTGAAGGGCAGCTTCCCGGAGTCCCATGTTTTGTGAGCTGACTGAATCAAAGAGGAACTTCAAACCTTCAGGCCACTGGTTGTTGCCGTCCTCATCTACAAATACAAAATCCAGACATGAAGTGTGCAACTCAAATGTCATAAATGTATGTGTGACTCACAATGCACACCAATGCAGACACCACCCACGCTATTAACATCTCATTAAACCAGTCCACGCAGAACAGCAGCACTGTGAGAGGACAACTGTGCATTAAAGGTTTGTAATAGCAGACAGAAGCACTGCTCACCCTCAGACTGTAGAGAACGGTGTACAGACACCCACACCCCACAACTTCCCCCTCCCCCACTGCTGAGGCAGGGCCTCACAATATATTACCATTATTATTATTGAGGCAGGCCTCACTACAGTCCTACCCTGGCCCTGCCCTCTGTTAGAGCAGCCATGTGGCCAGCATACACTGTGCAGTGTATCTAGAATGTTATGTAAGTGTGATAGGGTGCCATCAGTGTTTATTTAACAAGACTGAAAAATACAAAATTTAAGCCAGAGCTGGCCATGCAGGCCTAAAATTCCAACTTAGATAGGACAAGAAAATCCCAACTTCAGGACTGTTTTAAGGATAGTAGTAAAGTATTTTTTGCCTAGCATGTGTGAGACTTTACATTCAACCTTCAATACTGGAAAAAAAAAAAAAAATCAGCAAAGAAGCCTATGTATAGTCCCAGCACTTGGGAGGCTGAAGGAGGACTGCCCTTAGCTTAAGGCCAGCCTGGACGTGTAAGGAGTAAGCATACAAGGTGCTGTGGCCCTTAGGAGACTCCCTGCTCACACTGCCACAAGTAACTAAGAGTCTGAGGCAGTCCAGGCACCAGCAAATCCTGTTTGTCTTCTTCTACCACTATCCTTCATTTTAAAAAGCTGAACACTAAACGGTAGAGAGAACCAAATCCCTGTTTCTAACTTTATTTGTGGTTCAGGCATTAAATCCGAAGTCCTGGGCATAATAGTCAAGCACTCTTCCGCTGAGCTGCACTCCCACCACCAATAGGCCCATACGTTGTTCAAACTTAAGGATAATTACATGGGGATTAAGACAGGCCCAAAACAACAACAAACAAAACAACAAAACTACCTACTAGCCAAACCAACACACCCCCTGACACACCATTTACAAGTTTTCCCAGGGGGCTTTAGATTGTAGCTCAATGGTAGAACTGTCTGGCTTGTGCAAGGTTGTGTTCCAAAGAGAAAAAAGATTTGTAAAGTATTCACTCATGTAGTAAGTAACACGTGCCTGTGATCCCAGCACCGCAGATGTGGAAGCAGTCAGCAAGTTAAAGCAAGCCTGTGCTATAGGAGACCTGAATCACAGACAAAAATGTCTACAAGGGCATTCTGAATAGCAATTATTAAAATATTAGAATTAGATTCCATAAATACCTGTGATTTTTGGCTCTAAATGTAGAATCTATAATTATATTCATTTTGATAGAATACACAGTTCTCCAGTATCTACAAATATTCTAAAATATTCTAGTTTAAAAAAACCATGAAAGCTGGGCATATTGACTCTCATCTGCCGTCCAAGCACTCAAGAAGCTGGGGTAAAACTGACCTGCATTGGAGACCAGCCACACAGTGTGAAAGGAGAGACAACGGCCAGAACATCAGTACACGCTTGCAACCACAGCACACAGGAGGACTAATTAGGACCATGTCTCAAAAACGCCCAAACTAAGAAACAGAAGCGAATGAGTCCTACTGTGCACACACCAATTAAGTTCCTGGCCAATTCTGCAGCAATATCACAAATCTTTTTCCTCATGCTGGACTGTGTTTCCATCTGGATGATCATGAGCAATTCACTCTTGATGGCAGTCTGGACGTCTGAGGGAAGAGCTGGATAGACTTCATCAAACGCAGAGGACAAAAGACGTCTTAGGAGCACAGCGGCCATTTGTCTAGCCTATAAATAGATAACATTGTTATTAACCTCATGTCTAGTAGAGAAAAGATTTCCAACCCTGCGCCATTGACGAGTTTTACTGTCCTATTTTTATAACTTATTTCAAAGTACCTTTTAGTTTTTAAAAATAATTAACTCTTTCTGGTCACAATAATCTATCTAGAAAGCACAGGCAAGAAAAACTCCAAACACTTGAGAATTCAAGCTGATACTTCTGGGGGCCTGCCTAGCTTTGCCTTCCCCACCACACCTCCTGCTCAGTTTGGACTATTCTTGTCATTAATTGCCCTTCCTCATCAAGCTCTTTGGTAAAATGCTGTGAAATCCATTAGTGTGAGCGAACCCCCAGGTTCTCAGTACTATAAAGTACTGATCTATGTCAATGTGTATGCTCTTAGATCCACATATTAAAGTCTGTGGGCTGGGTGGTGGTGGTACACGCCTCTAATCCCAGCAGTCAGGAAGCAGAGGTAGGCTGATGAGTTCCAGGACAGTGAGGGCTACACAGAGAAATCCTGTCTCAGAAACAAAGCAAAACAAAAGTAACAAACCCCTGTGTAATATATTTATAATACTTGTATGTATTACTTTTTGTAATTCCCTGTGTAATATGTTTATGGTGACTTCTATGTACTACTCCTTGAGTTAATCACAGAAAGCTGAAGGGAGTGCCACAGTCAGGGTGTAGAGGTTCCTTCACAGCTGATCCTTGAGCCAAATCAAGATTTATACAGAATTTGACATGGCTCCACTCTGTGCCTGGCTTCACTGTATTAGACATCCTTGTTAACCATCAAGCAAAGCAGCTAGCTGTTACTGTTAATCACCCCGTGAGCATCTTCACATCATTTTGAATCATAACATGTAGATGGACCAGCTGGTGGTAATTTTATATTGTTTTCTTCATTTCCATCAAATATCACAAGCAAATGCTCAACTGTTAGCAAAGAGTGCCTGTGACTCTGCTATGTTTGTAGGCAGGGTTCTAGACCTGAGCATTCAACACTTTTCCCAAAGTAAGAGATACTCAGTACTGGAAGGATATTGCTCTATGGTAGGAAACAATAAAATTAGGTACTAAACACACAAGAAAAGCAAACTATAAAAGCCATTTTTACCACAGAGGAAATACATTAAAATTCCAGTAAATCTGAATCTTGTACAATAGATAATTCACTAAAAATCCTAACTCCCTGGCGAGGCAGATATAGGAGACTCACATTATAGGTGGCCTGGGCTACAATGTGAGACCATTTTTTTTTTTTTTTAAATGGAAGGTAGACTGGGGAGATGGCTCAGCTAGCCAAGTGTCTGTAGAAAGCTAGGTATGGTAACGTGCTTATAATCCCGGCCTAGGAACCAGAACCAGGAGAAAGTCTGGGTTTGCTAACTAGCCAGTCTGGCCAAATCAGTGAGTTCCAGGTTCAGTGAGAGATTCTATCTCAAAAGAAAAAGGGGAGTGTGACTGTGGGGACCGGAGTCACTCCCTGGCCTCCAAATACACGTGCACGCGCACACACACATAGAAATATGGACATAGTTAAAAACTAAGAATCTGGGATGTAGCTTTCTTTTGGGGCACCTTTCCTTTTGTGCTTAAATCCTATTATAAAGGTCCTTCTAAAATTTGTGTGGCAGCACACACCTTTAATCCTAGCACTCTGAAGGCAGAGGCAGGTGGATCTCTATGAATATTAGGCTTACCTGGTCTACAGAGTTCTAGGACAGCTAGGGCCACACAGAGTGTTCTAAGCTTTTCTCCAGCACACACACACTTCGTGTAGAAATGACCATATATATAAGTTTTATAAACTTATTTTCAAAATATTTGCTTAACATTAAAATGCTGTTGAGGGGCTGGAGATGGCTCAGCACCTGCCATTCTTGAGGAAGATCTGGTTTCATTCCCAGGACCCACATGTTGGTTTACAACAATCCATAGGCACTTATCTGGTATGTATAAACACACACACACACACACACACACACACACACACACACACACACAATTTATGCAAATAAAATAAATAATTTTCTCCCCAAATGCTTTGCAAATAAAACTTTTTCCTTTAGAACAGTTCAATGAAAGAACCCAATTTATAGTTGGAAATTTATTTGTTATGTGTATAATACCAAACACTTTGAAACAGAGGCAGGAAAATTGTGAATTTCCAGGTCAGCTTGGGGTACACCAACCCCATCTCAAAATTAACTAAATAATATCTTTTAAAAAAGTAATTTGGGAGGCAGAGGGAGGTGGATTTCTGAGTTTGAGGCCAGCCTGGTCTACAGAGTGAGTTCCAGGACAGCCAGGGCTACACAGAGAAACCCTGTCTCGAAAAACCAAAAGTAATTATATATGTATTATATATAATGGTACTAATTTTTAACTACCTTAAGAATCTGCTGTAAGAATTTGGACTCAATGAATCATTAACTCTTATTAGCACTGAGCATCACCCAAGACTGTGGCTTACTCCGTGAGTTAGTTAGTGTCAAGTGTTAAAGAATCACCTCCTCAGCAGCTGTTGTGTTTCTGATGGCTTGTAAGAGGAATGTAATCTTGGACCGGCCTGGGATATTCTCATAGGTTTCCTGCATGAGACAACGAAAGTTCAGATAAAATGTTAGAAAATTCTATGAGCAAAGTGGTGCTGACATAAGGGCCGGGAGGCAGCTAGTCAGCGCTGACGTTAGCAGTTTCTCTTGGGATGTGAAGTGCTCTACTCCACACAAGTAAGGAAAGAGTTCTCTACTTACCTCTTGAGGTTTGCATACTTTCAAAGCTTATGTTCTCTGGTCAACAACAAACAAACAAACAAACAAACAGTCTCAAATGTGGGGCTGGAAAGATGATTCAGTAGTTAAGAGCATTACTGCTCTCGCAGAGGACCAGGGTTTGGTTACCACCATGGGCTCCAGTTCCAGGAGCTGCATGCGACGAACTCTCTCCTAGTCTCCATGTCAAATTCAAATATAAGGTGAGCATAGTGTAACACTGCAAACAAATGCTCATTTTGATATCTCCTGACATACACACATATATATATAAAAACTACTTTATCTTGTCAACATTTCCAAATCACAATTACTTAAAAACATTACATACATGCCTTAGGTGAAGCAATAGACAAAGTATTCAAATTCTTTATGCTTCATTTTCAAGGAAGAAATATTCTACCTCTCAAATGATTGTAGTCCAGAGAAATTTGGCAAAAAACAATTGATCAAACAAACAAAAACAAACCCCAATGTTGAATCTGGATCTATTAAAAAGAGGTTTTGTGGGTCAGAGTGCTTCCTCTTCTCTCCTAAGATGGTATCAGAGCGAATGTGGAAGAGCACACCAACTGGTTGTTCAGTGCAAACACTCAGCCCTAAAATCACATAAGCATCATACGGACTGAGGAGGCTCTATTTAGCAACATATATGCACATACATATGCATATACATACACACATGCTTTTTAACAGCTTTTTAAAGCCTCAAACTGAAGGAAGGTGGGAAGAGGAACATGGGAAGTTACAGGGAGGAAAGAGAAGGGAGAAATATTATATTAAAATCTCAAACAACAACCACAAAGCAAATTGTCAGAACAGATCCCAAACAAGTCTCAACTTCCGTTGAAAAGAATTCATGTGCAAGAAGACCGACAACAGATATCTTTCACGTGAACACAAGGATCATGGTAAGCACAGTTATAGTATTTTACCTGGAAAGGCTCTTAATAAATGACCTCTTTCCACCGTCTAAAGTAGATCTTAGTTTCTTAGTTAGCTAAATTTGAAGACCTTACTTGCTCTCACTGGATTTTTCAAAACTGACCCAGGAAGAAAATAAAGGCTACTTAGAACCTGTCCTGGTAGCGCTGCAGTGGTGGCGCATGCCTTTAATCCCAGCGCTTGGGAGGCAGAGGCAGGCTGATTTCTGAGTTCGAGGGCAGCCTGATCTAAAGTGAGTTCCAGAACAGCCAGGGCTATATAAAGATACACTTGTCTAGAAAAACAAAACTAAACAAACAAACAAAAACAAAACAAAACAAAAACCTCATCCCCTGGTATCTCCTTTTATGCCATTAAATGAGTATCATATCATCTCTGAGATACTGGCAGAGAAGGTGAGCAAGTTTTTAATCCCTTGAATCACTTAAAATGAAAGACAACAATGACAACCTGGGTTTTTAAGGCAACCATTCATTCTTCAAACGTCTCTGGTACCCAGAGCTCTGGGTCTCATTCTTGGGGCTAGCATACTCAAGAGTTCTATTTATATAAGGTCACTCAAGGTTTAAACTCCTTTAATATCTTTTTTTTAAATAATTATTTATCTTATGTATATGAGTACACTGTTGCTGTCTTCAGACACCAGAAGACTGCATCTGATCCCATTACAGATGGTTGTGAGCCACTATGTGGTTGATGGGAACTGAACTTAGGACCTCAAGAAGAGCAGTCAGTGCTCTTAAATGCTGAGCCACCTCTCCAGCCCCTCCTTAAACATCTTAGAGAAAAAAAAACAGATTTTTTTTCTGAGGGAAAGTGAACCTAAGGCCCACAGTCCCCCTGTAATATAAAACACCGGATCCAATAGTGCTGAAATCTGTGCCCAAAGGTGGACACAGCTGAAATGCTGGGCTAAATTGATTTTTTTAAAAATGACATAATTTATGTAAAAGATAGGCCGATTACAAAACGGACATGTATCTTGAAAATTTTCACTTAATTTTTTACCAAAGCAACTAAAGAACCCAGCAAAGCTGTCATGAAAAACAGTCGTATAGATGCTGGCTGGAATCACAGCACCTGAAAATAAGGCCAATGCAAAAGTGAGGCTCACACTGCCTGGAGTTCCCAGCCAGCCTGGCTACAGGATGAAACTCTAGTCTAAAAAACAATACAAATAATAAGCAAGCAATAAACTACTTGAAATCAAAAACCTCAAAGAAAGAAACTTCCTGTTACAGAACTGCAACGATGTAAAAAATTCCCTGCACCCAGTAGTGTCACACCGCTGGAGTTGTTATATTATCCAAAATATCTCCCTATGGCAATCATTCTTGAAACACCCAGCAATTTCTGGGGATTGCCATCCTTGTCCAGGTGGGGCCACTGGTGTCACCATGCCATTTTTTTCAAAGTGAGAATAAAGTACACCAAATATTTATCATGGTTCCAGGATGAATGGGAAAATTCAGTGTGAATGATATGGAACTCCTAAAAGGGGGTCTGTCATTTGTACATTCAATGGTGGGAAACATTGTATCACATTCACTTCAGAAGAACAGGCAAGGATAATGGCGCACAGGAAAGCAGCTTTAAGTCCAGTCTACCTTTTTCTTGGCCTAGGTAGACTAAGTTCTACAAATGCAGAGATTGCATTTTTCAGTTTTGTACACCAAATGTCCAATGTTCACTACCATCTTGAAGCAATTAAAATTCCAACCCTATGTGATTCCACTACACACAATCAAAACCTGCCAAGCTTTGCCTCCCTCTCCCTCAACACAAAGGAGAAACGTTCTCTTCTCATTCACTCTGTCAGTTTTATGACAGTTCCTTGTGTGAGAAAATGCCAAAGAGGGAGCAAGGAACTTCTACTTTTTATAAAGTATAGATCTTGGTTTCCTAATCAAGTATTTTTTCCAATGTTACCCTTCTTCAATACAATTATTATTATCGGTGAGGAATATTAAGAATTAAAATTTGCTGGCCACCACGGTGAGTGTAAAATATTTATTGTAAAGAATTAGCTCTTAGCGAGGCAGTGGTGGTGCACGCCTTTGATCCCAGCAATTGGGAGGCAGAGGCAGGTGGATTTCCAGGCCAACCTGGTCTACAGAGTGAGTTCCAGGACAGTCAGGGCTACACAGAGAAACCCTCATTCGAAAAACAAAACAAACAAACAAACAAAAAAAAGAATTAAAATTCAAGGGGCTGGAGAGATGGCTCAGTGGTTAAGAGCACTAACCGATCTTCTTTAATTCATTGTCCTGAATTCAATTCCCAGCAACCACATGGTGGCTCACAACCATCTGTAATGGGATCTGATGCCCTCTTCTGGTATGTATGAAGATAACTACTCATCTACAGAAAATAAAAAATAAGAATAAAAAAAGAATTAAAATTCACATATAATAGAAATGTCAGATAAAAAATGCCCAGCTATAGATACTATGAATGCCTTTGAAATGCTTGTCAATTATTTATTTAGTTCCTTATTTGTGTTAATTATTGTATTCTAAGACACAAGAACATTGAAAATCATTTTCTCTCCTTCCCTCCCTCCCTTCCTGTTTTAAATTAGAGTCTTTTTACTCAGCCCTGGCTGGCAGGCCTGGCACTTACTAGACCAGGCTGGCCTTGAACTCAAGAGATCCTTCTGATTTGGCTTCCCCAGTGCTGGAATTAAAGACATGTGCTACTAAGCCCATCTCAAAATCATTTCCTTAAATATGAGAAACATTTTATGTAAAGTTAGAAAGTTCTTGTAGATTTGAAAAAAAAAAAAAAGTATTAAAACGCCTGAACAAATGGAGAAACATTTTAGAAAATTTAAAGTCTTTCAACCACTTCAACAAAACGTAACAATGTGACTTTCACTGTTTGACTCCTTATATGAGTAAAAGTGACCTCAGTCAAGAGTCTCTAGTATTGATGTGTCAACTGAGTACTTTTATTTTGATTGAGTAAATTACAAATATATTCTTGGAGCCCATGCCAACTATGTAGCTCCAGTAAAGCATTTTCATATTTTTCACCAGCCTTAGAATTTCACCTTGTTTAGGTTACTTATAAATTTCCCCAGGCTAAAGTGGGCCATTGAGAACTTCTGTACAGTCATTTTTTTTGGGGGGGGGGTAATTTTCAAGAAAGTTTTATTTTCAACTTATTATACAATATGGTATCAAGGACCACCCTCACGCTGAATTTACTCTTTTGCCAAACTAAGAAAATTCTGTGTCACAGTACTTACTTTCTATTTAAGTATGTTGTCAGGATACATTAAGGAAAAACGTAGTATCTAAATATTTTCACCAGGAATAGAGACAAAGAGTACTAACAGTACTTATTTCCAACTGTTCTTTATGAGAAAAAGTGCTGAATGCTACTAGCCATCCCTAAAGTGATGTAAGAGATAAAAGATTTACAACAGGCACCAAATTGGAATTCAAGCTGAACCAGACATTGGTATTTAATTCAATAGGAGAGAGATTCCCCACCAGGCCTGACAATAGACTTAAGCAACTGGAGGGAAGGGGGAGAATTAAACTAGCTTACTAATTACAAAGCAGTTCTGCTCTGCAACACATGGAAATTTCTATTATAGGGTGGGATTAAGAACTTGCTTTGGTTTAAAAAAAATTACCTCGAGTTTGCAGAAAGTATCGAAATGTTAGGCATCATCATATCCCAAGCGGAAACTGTTGGAAGTAATACATGCACACTACTTCTAATTATATATACTACCTTTAAAACAAACCTTGCAAAGTCTGCCCACATTTCTATGTGCAATGCTCCTGGAACACACTAGAGGCATCAATTACTCATTCACAGGGAGATGGTGGTATAAATAATGCACCTTATCTATATAATGTATGGTCTTCTGGGTGACAATGTGATATGAACCAAGGGGAAATTCAATTTGCAGAATTATGTATACTATAAATCCACTTGGGTAGCATGGTGTATACCTGAATACTTATTAAAGATACATTTTCAAGGAAGACTTATGAAATACTCAGACGTGGAGAAGGGGTTAAAGATTGTACCGTTTGAATTTCACCCTATACATTGTATATGACTTGAATAAGGCAGAGACCCTGTCTCCACAATCCCAGTACTCAGGAAGCTAGGGGGGCTGCCACAGGTTTGAGGGCTTGTGTAAACTAGAACTAGGCCTTGTTATCTCCCCACTCCCTGAAATTAATTTTAAAAGTACCATTAAAAAAGATAGTTTAAAGCACCGTTTCACACAGAAGTTTCCAACTTACTTACTAAACTAAGTGTGGCCAGAATATTCTTTCTACTCCAAGCAAAATTAGCAACTGTATTTTAAAAGACAGCTCTCAACTTTAGGTCGATAAGTACAAGACAAGTCAACTTCACAAGCTATATGTAAAATACATCTTTTCTCTGGCAAAGTAAAGGCATCGACATATCTTTAGAGTCTCCTAAGAAACTTCAGACACTCGGGTCGCAAGGAGCTCCACGTATCAACTTTCCTAGAAATTACCTCACAAAAATCTGAGCTTCAACACTAACAATGTATCATCCGTCTTCTAGTGTGCTAATAGCATTACTGCTCGCCTGCAAACGGGTTTACAACTGCATCTGAAATGGGACTCTTGAACTAAGACAGATTAAGAACGATCTGGGTTATATGGAAAAAGAGAGACGGCACTGGCCCAGTTAGTCACAGTCCCCGGTATATCCCATTTATAAGCCCAAATCTCTAGAGATCAAACAAAATTTGAAGGAAGAAGCAGCAGAGCGAGGTGGTCAGCAGGAATCCCTCAAAGGCAACTCCACACGATCTTGAAGGGACCGGCTTGTGCAGTTCCTTTTAGAAACCAGAAAGGGGTTCGAGGAAAAGACGCCGTAAGGCAGCGACAGGCAGGACACGCGTTTCCCAGAGCTGGGATGGGGAAGGGAGCGGCAGGGGTGGGGGAAGCGGGACGGGTCTGGAGCTGCCGGGGTCTGGCCGCCCGGGAGGGCTGGTGGGCCACGCGGAGAGAGCCGGGCTGGGCTGCCGGGCCCGCGGGCGGGGCAGCACGTCAGGCGCCGTGGCACGTGTGCGCTGGTCGGCGGCGAGGCAACCGGCGCCGCCGCTGCATGGGCCGGAAGGGCCGGGGCCGGGCGGGAGGCGCGCACGTGGGCTGCGGGGCCGCTGTCCGCCAGCCGGGCCGACCTGCGCCGCTGGGCCGGCCGACGAGCGCCCAAGGCCAGCGGGCCGGCCGCGGAGGGGTTAGGATCGGCGCGCCGGGGCCGCGGGGCCGCGGATTCGCTTACCTCCGCCTGTTTCCGGACCACATTGTCGGGGCTGAGCAGGTTTCCCAGGAGCAGGTAGAACTGTTGCTGCTCCGCCGCGGCCGCCGCCATTGCGCTAGGCGTGAGAGAGAGAAGGAGGGAGCTGTGAGGCGCGCTGGCGGGCCGGCGGGAGGGTTGGGGGCGGGCCCAGCGCGGCGACCGGCACCAGCGGCGGCGCGGGGCTAAGGGGCCGGGCGGGAAGGGCGGGGCCGAGGGGGCCAAGGGAGGACGGGGCGGGGCCTCGCGCCCTCTCACCCTGCCGCGGCGCCGGCATCCCATTGGCTCGCGGCGCGGGGGGCGTGCCCGAGACCGCCCCCTCGAGGGCCACGCCGATTGGTCACGCACCCTGCGGTGTCGTCACTCCAGCGCGCGCCGGGAGGCGGGGCTGGCGGGTGTGTGTGGCGGCCACAGGGCGGCTGTAGGACGAGGTTGGGGTTCGCGAGGCGCGGGTGGGGAGGAGCCGACCCGGCTGGGCCGCCGCGAGGGGCGTGAAGCCGGGCCCGGAGGAGGGGCCAGCTCCTGAGCGCGGGAGATTTCGGCGCCGCGGGCTGGCTGGACTCCCTCCCCTGCGGCCCGACGCGTGGCCGCGCCTTAGGGCTTTGGGGCTCCGGGAACCACAATCCCATATTCCCCAGCAGTGGCTCACACACACTCGCCTCTGCAGAGCCCTCCATCTGTCTGGCTTTGTGGTGTCGTGTCGTTCCCCTCAGCCTGTGACTCAGGCGGCCCCTACCCGCTGTAATGTGATTCAGATTCCGGGACTGTCCCGGAAGAGGGTTTGCTCATCACGGACTCTTCCCCCTGCACCTCTCTCCGCCCGGGATCAAAGCACACACGCTCCCACCCGGGAATTGCCAGCCGTCCTGGTGTTTGGAGCTTTTTTGCTCTCTAAGGATGGGAGAAGTCATGAGCCACTCCCTAGCGTGGTTGATCTTAATGATAGTTGATGTGTGCCAGCAAGGAGAGGACCAGAGACTGCCTCCACCTCCCTCCTCCCCCACCTCTGATCTCCAGTGCCAGTGTTGGTTCATCTTTCTATCTGAGGCTGCCTAAGCCAGAGACAGCCGAACTCAAATAGAAACACTTTGAGAATCATGCCCTATTCAGAATCATGTATACCGTCCACAGACAAATGCTCATATCAAAAGACAAGACCGACTCCCAAACTAATGTATGAAGTCTGACATTGAAAAAAAAAAATAACGTAGTCCAAGAATGAAAGAACATCCCCAGTTGGAAACTAGTTCTTCAAAATAGATAGGCTGTCCTCCGAAGAGGAAGGATGCAATCAAGATTGCAGCTACAATTATAAAGGGGAGACCTTTCTCCACAAATCAGATTCTATTGTAAAATCTTGGCTGGCTCTCAACTCACAAGTCTGTCTCAGCTCCTTTGCCCGGACTCTTTTGAGAGCCTACTGTGTGTGTGTCCAAAGCATTGCCCAAGCTGAGGATGAAAGCAGGTGAACAGGGTAAGTCTTGCATCAAAAGGACTCTACCACTTCCCAAGTAATAGGTTTCCACAGCCCGAGGCAGTTAACTACCGCTCAGCAACTCACGGGGTTTATCTTGAATTTTTTTATTTCTTGTTGGCAATTGTGCGGTTTGAAAGTCTTAAATATTTTCCCTTGGTTGATTTTAAAGGTTGGTCTTATGTCATCCAGGGTCGGGTCATGCAAAATCTGACCAGAAGCCCTGGGATCACTTGGAACTGTGAGAACCAGCCACCATTTCTACAGTGGCATTTAGCTGATTTGTGGAGAAAGTCACCCCCTCTAGCTTTAGCAGCTATGCTGGCAGGGTTCTTTCTCCACAGGAGGCCAGCATAACTATGGTGTAGAACTGGTTTCCTACCTGACCTCATTTGTTTTCTTCAAGGTCAGACCATTGCCTACATTAATTTGGAGTCCATTTTTTTTAATGTGTGTGTGTGTTTGTGTGTGTGTGTGTGTGTGTGTGTGTGTGTGTGTCAGAGAGAGAGGGAGAGAGAGAGAGAAAGAGAATGAATAGGACATGAATTCCTCATTCAGAGTTCTTAAAATTTGGGGAATTGCATACTAACCAATTTTTAATTTAGGTAACAATGAAATAAGACAAATTACCTAGAGGCTCCATATATATATATGTGGTTGTAGCTAAAACTATAGAGGGGAGACCTTTCTGCACAAGTCAGATTCTGTCATAAAAATGTTGGCTGGTTCTCAAGCCCAGACTCTGTTTAGAGCCGAATCTATACATTGCATATATGCAGGGTTTGAGGATGTAGGTTAGTGATAGAGTGTTTGCCTAGCACCCATGAAGTCCTGGGCTTGGCAGCACTGCTTAAGGGAAGCCTGAAGATTCGTGCCTGTAAGCACAGCACTCAGATTGTGGAAGTTTAGGATCAAGCTCACCCTTGGCTGCTTAGAGGTGAGAACAGCCTGGGCTACGTAAGACTTTGACCAAAAACAACAAACAAATATTTATCGATGATTAATAAACAATAAACACCTCAACATAAGTTTGTGTGTCAAGAGCTCTATGGGAGTAACAGTTGTCTTATTAGTTTCTGTTTCTTTTGGTTGTTGAGTGGGTCTCACTGTCAGCCTCTGACTTGAAAACACAGAGCCTCTTCTGCTTCTGCTTCTCAAGTGCTAGGATTAAAAGTGTGTGCCTATTGATAACTCAATGTGTCTAGTTCAAAAGGAGATGTGCTTTCAGTTTAAAAATGTAAAATTCGCGTAGAATTTTAAAGACAATGGGACATTAATAACATATTGATAACCCGTAGAAATAGTATATTGGGTTAAAGTCTATTGAAATTTACTAACTATATTATTATAATATATCGATCATTTTTAGATGTTTCTCTTTACATATTAAAGTATGGCTAGTTAGAAACTTAAAAATAACACGTAAAAACACATTCTGCTTGCATTTGATAGTGCTTAACTGAAGAATAAAATAAGTGGCTAAACACAGCTGCACTGTATACTTGGTCATTTAAATTAAGTATTGACTTAAAGGGATAAATCAGTTACCGTACAGTGTTTTCTGTCGATCCCAGTTTTTTGACTTGATTCTCAGGGATTTGGAGACATGGCACAGCACTTTCTGAGCGGTGTTCCTTGCTTAGGAATTTCCTTTCCCTGCTGGGTTGACATAAACAGAATCGAAGACCTTTAGAAGACAATCAGGTCAAATCTGATCTTGTAGAATAAAAATTTACAGCTGAGCCTGGTGGCTGGAGGCTCGATCCATCAGTCCCAGAACTCAGGGCGACCTGAGTTTGATCCCTAGGACTCACATTAGAAAAAGAACCGACTCTCCCAAGTTGTCTTCTGACTTCTACACACACACACACACACACACACACACACACACACACACACACACA
>JANHMN010000001.1:258097061-258151431 GCA_030674055.1 Rhabdomys pumilio | reverse complement strand
TGTGTTTGTGTCTGTATGTGTCTATGTGTCTATGTGTCTGTGTGTGTCTGTGTGTGTGTATGTGTGTCTGTGTGTGTGTCTGTGTTTGTGTCTGTATGTGTCTATGTGTCTATGTGTCTGTGTGAGTGTGTCTATGTGTCTGTGTGTGTCTGTGTGTGTGTATGTGTGTCTGTGTGTGTGTGTGTCTGTGTGTGAGTCTGTGTGTCTGTCTGTGTGTGTGTCTGTGTATGTGTCTGTGTGTGTCTGTGTGTGTGTGGCTGTGGGTGTGGGTGGGTATGTATTGGGGGTAGGGTGGGTGTTTTCTTGACTGTTGATTGATGTGGGAGAGAGATCTCAGCCACTGCAGGAGGGTTGTATAAGAAAGCTAGTTGGGCAAGCAAGCCAGTAAGCAGCCATTTTCCACTGGTTTCTGCTTTAGGCCCCACCTTGCTTGTTCCTACCTTGCCCCATGCTGTCCAGTAGGCTATAGTTTATGAGGCACGGTGAATTCTCTCCTCTCGAGTTGCCTTTGGTGATGGTGTTTATACTGAACAGCAGAAAGCAAGCTAACGTGGGTAACAAAGAGGTTCATGGATACAGCAGGGGTGGTGGATGTACAACTATAAATATCCTAGACTAACAATCGTATACTTTAAAGACTGAGCTTAGGTGGGGAGGACACATATGCCAACCCATACATATTCCATAGATGAGTAAACATAGCCAGGCAGGGTGATGCACAGGCAGGCAGATCTCGGCCAGCCTGGTCTACACAGAAATTTTCAGGACAGCCAGGGCTGTTACATAGAGAAACCCTATCTCAGAAAACCAAACCAATCAACAAACCAACCAAACAAACAAACAACCACACCACCACCAACAAAAACAAACAAAACCGCCTAAATGTCATTTAAAAAACATATTGAGCCAGGGCTAGTCGTCCACACAATTAGTTACAGCACTCAGAAGGTAGAATTTATGACCAGTCAGGACTACACAGCAAGCTCAGGCTAACCAAGGCCCACAATGAGACCCTGTCTCAAAAAAGCAAAAAACAAAAACCACCCATAAAAACAAACAAACAAACAAACAAACAAACTCCAACCAAAAAAACCAAACCAAAAACTAAATGAAAAAAGGGTTTTCTTTATGATACACGGATTATATCCCAGTAGCTATTACTTTAACATACATTACAAACTTGAAGGCAATTGACCTTGACCTCAGTTACTGAATTTTTTTTTTTTTTTATCTTTTAACAATATTTTTTGTGTGTGTTCAGAATGTATGGATGACAGCATTCAAAACCCTCAAATTTCTGAACATTCCCGTGTCAGTATTTAGGGGGAAACAGAAAGGACAACTCTAGCAAGACTCAGGCTATGTGTTTTGTTGTTGTTGTCGTTTGTTTGTTTGTTTGTTTGGGTTTTGAGTTTTTCCTCCTCCTTTTCTATTCACAGAGAACACCTTCCAGTTGGATGCTTGGATATGTTTTGCCTCAAGCGTTGAGACGGCATAGAGCAGTAATTGTATGACATATCCCAAAGTCATAGCTACTGGCAGGCTAGACTTTTAGCAGCCTAAAGGACTTCCTATTCCTCTCCTTTGCTCGGTTCACCCTACACACTTTGTGCCATATTTAACTACATTAGTATTTTAGTATTTAATGAACAGCTTGGTCGTTTGTATATGTAGTGAATACTGGATTGGCCCCCTCAGTATGGTGGGTGCTGCTTGCTAGTCTGTGGAGTTTCAGTGGTAAGCCTGAAGACAAAGTTCCTGTCCTCTCTCTTTTCTTTCTGAGGTCTTACTATATAGATCAGGTTAGCCACAAAAATCACAGTCCTCCTGCCTCCACCTTCTTAGTTGGTAGGACTATGAGCACAGGCTACCATGCCCTCCTGTTTTCAATCTGTAGCTGGGACCAGAGATAAGGAACAAGTGAAAGGAAGATAATTTCCTGTAGTGATAAGTGAGAGAAAGGAGAGTGAGGTCAAGATTGGAGTGGGGGGCCGGGTGACTCTAAGGTCACAGTCTTTTGAGAGTTCTTTTGCTGAAAAACAAGAAAAATGAGAAGAAATGGAGGCGTGAAGAAAACAGCACAAACCCTGTAAATGGAAGATGAATGATATACATTGAAGACAGGAGGAAAGCACCTGGCCAGACTGGAGTAAGCAAGGTGGGCGGGGAGGCCTGGGAGGGACATAAGGCCATCACCCAGGCGATGTCCCAGCTTAGCAGTGCCACTCAATGTAAGGAAAAGGGAAACTCCTGGAGGATTAATAGACAATATCTTAGAAGGAAAGTTTGAGTTCCCAGTCTGTCTGGTGTGTCAACATAGGAAGTTCTAGGCGTGCACAGATACTCTGTGTCAAGAAATAAAAACAATAATGATGGACACATCTCAGTGTGTGTGTGTGTGTGTGTGTGTGTGTGTGTGTGTGTGTGTGTGCACACACACGCACATGCTGCGTGTGATCTAAAATATAATTTAAGGATCCTGTATAAAAAAATAAATAAATCCCACTAAATGCAAAATGTACTGGAGGGCCCAGGTTCTAAGCTGTGAAGTGGCCCTGAAGTTTAAGCTTCATAGACTTCAGGGTGAATCTTCCTCTAAGTCTGGGGTCTGAGCTACTTACTGGTGATGTCATTAAATGAGGCAAAGGTAACAGAATTCAGCGTCTGTTGTTGATTCCACCTTCCACCTTCCCTTTTTGTTTTTTGTTTGTTTGTTTTGTTTTTGGCAACAGGGACTCACAGTCTAGCCTGACCTTAAACTCCCTCTTTAAACATTTAAATTCTGTGTTGTGTGCGTGCATGTGAGTATGTGCGTGTGAAGGCCAAAGGATGACCTCCAGTGTCTTCCTCCCTCTCTGTCCAAGGTAAGATCTCCTCTTGATCCAGAACAGAAACTCACTGGCTCATCTGACCAGCAAGCTTGGGGGAACTGGCATCTCTGTCCCCGACATTTACGTTACAGACTCACAGTCATGTCTGGCCTTTTACATGGGTGCTAGTGATTCCAACCTAGGTCCTCACATACAGAACAAGGGCTTTTACCCTTTGAGCATCCTGGTCTCCAATTCTCTATGTAGCTGAGGATGAGCTTGAACTTTTGATCCTTCTGCCTCTACCTCCAAGGCACTGGGATTATTGGTCTGTGCCAGCATGCTTGGATTTCTCTGTTGATTTCTGATTACAAACATTTCTTTGGCATTTAGGAAACCACTTACGTAAATGTAACTTCTGTTCACCTGATGTAACTGTCATCTCAGAAGCTTACTGTCTCCCTCTGCTAACCTAGGCCTAGTCCAGGAAGCTTCTAGCTTCCATACAATCTAACCATAGCTTAGCATGTGTCCAGCCTCTGAGACTTGCTGCTGAACACACTCACCCTCTCTAGTTCTATCTGAACTCTGGCTGGCTTGTTCAACTCAGATGTTCTGGCTCAAAATCCTCTCTTATCTAACTTATTCAATCTGGCTTCTCTCGGTTTCTTTTGAATTGTTCTGCTTGGCCTCATACTAACTCTGTCGAACTGTTCTGGTCTTCTGGCTCTTTCTAATCTCATTTTCTGGCTCATTCTGTCTATCTGTGTCTAGTTTGTTCTCTCTCTGCAACCTGTATCTCTATAACTGTCTGAGTAAACTGCCTCCTCTTCCTCCTTCTCCTCTCCCTCTTCCTCCTCTTCCTCCTTATCCCTCTTCCTCTCTCTCTGTGTACTGCTCTCTTAACTAGCTTCCCTTTCTTCTCTCTTTTAGTGAGTTGGGCATATCCTCTTCAAACCTTTCTCTGATTCATTACTCTGTCTGCCACTCAATTAGACACCACTTTCAAACATGGCTGCTTCCTTCTGCAAACTAACTTTACATCCATTGTTTGGGATTGAAGGTGTGCACCAAGGGTGTGTCTGCATTCCAGCCAGAGGGACTAAAGGTGTGCGAGAAGGCCTGAGTCACACAACTAGATACAGGTATTTTCAGTAAACAACACAATCTTGGGGTTCACAGTGTGACCACACATCCCGCAGCACACTAATGAGTGGGGAACCCACTCTGTTTGGACAAACAGGCACTAGGGACAGGGAGTCATTTCACATAATCTTTGACAAAGTTGTTCTTAATTTTTTTTTTCTTACACACAAAGAGAGGTAAGATTGGTTACTCCATAGAAAGGGAAAAAATACTCAGTTTTCTTCTGAGATGTTTTAAAAACGTGTTGTATGTGTGTACAAGAGCATGGTGTAGATGGGCACACGAGCCATGGCAAGCATGAGGTCAGAGGTCACCTCTATGGAGTGGGTTCTTGCCTTCCTTCTTTACAGTGGAGTCTAAGGTTGTCAAGCTTGGGCAGCAAGCATCTTTACCCTGAGCCATCTCCCTGACCCCAGTCTCCTTGACTTCTGATCTCTCCTGACATCCAATCCATGTCACCTTCCTCTTAGCAATATGGAACTTAAGCCTCACGGAAAGAACAAGATCAAAGTAGGACTAAAAACACTCAACATGTGCAGACACTGACGTCTCCCGATTTAACCCAAGCAGTTACGTTCTTTGTTTTGTTCTCAATTACAGTTTTGATTATTCAGAGAGATAATGGTCCCTGTCCTTCTGAAGACTGTCTACAGGGTGTAGGCAAAGGCTGTATTTTCAGGTCCGTATGCCCCATGCAGGCAGGTGGAGGGAGGACTGCGGGCTACAATGATGACGTGCTGAAGAGCACACGGGGAACAAGCAGTGAAAATGTACTCTTAAGCTTGAGTGGGTGTGCAGGAGAACTGCATGCGTGTGCGTGTTTGTGTGTGTGCGCACGTGTGTATGCACCTCTGTGCATGTATACACGTGTGCATCTGTGAACACGCGTGTACATGTACATGTGCATGTAAGTGTGCGTGTTTATGCATGTGTGTTTGTGTGTTCCTATGTACACATGTGTGCATGCGTGTGTGCATGTACATGTATGTATGCACCTGTTTATGTGTGTGCATGTGTATGCACCTGTGTGCACATACCCAGCACAGGTATGGAGGTCAGAGGACAGCTCTGTGAAGTGGGTTCTGTCCTTTCACCATTGTGTGAGTTGCAGAGACAAAGCAGAACATGGCAAGCACTTTTCATACAGAACCATCCCCCAGCCTCTGTAGCTGTGAAGACTTTCTCCTCTGTGATGGGGCTTCAGGGTCAAAGTCCCCTGGCTCCCATCCCACCTTCACCACCAACCAGCCATGATCCCAGTTCTCCTGGCTGCCCTTATGTGTGTGGGAGGGTTGGACCAGTTCCCCGAGGTGTCTTCCTGCCACCTGCAGGTGAGGATTACCAAATCAGCTATCCATTGTGTTGTAACAGAGTATCCCCAGAGCAGCCAGCAGTTTAGGGTTCCTTGTCCCGGAGCTTAGAGACCTGTGCTCCCAACATCTTCCCTAGAGTTTAGGAACACCTCTTCTCTGTCATCTGCTGTCATCTGTGGTAACTGCTAACCAAAATGGCAGCTGTTTCTATCTGCCCACTACTTGTCATCTGGCTTCATGTATGCTCTAAATGCCAGGAGAGTCAAAGGTAGATGGTGACTGTGTGTGTCAGCACATACCTGAAGAGTAGCACACATGGAACAGTGATTTAACCACACTTATATAATCTGTCTGTCTGTCTGTCTAATTTTTTGATGCAGTTTCACATAGGCTGCTCTTGGGCTTGAAATGTAGCTGAGGATAACGGAATTTTTGCTGGAGGAGAGGAGAGGGTTTTGGGGGACAAGGTCTTGCTGTATACCTCTGGTTGGTTTGGGACTCAATATATAGACCAGTTTGGCTTTGAACCCAGAGCAGCTCCTCCCTGTGCTCCCATCATATGAGCGGCCACATATGACTTTATGGCTTTTATGCAATGCTGAGGATTGAGCTCAGGGCTTCATGCCTGCTAGACTAGGGCTCTACCGACTGAGCCACACTCCCAGCCCCATCAACTTTCTGTTTTAGGGTTTATAACTGTGTCCTAGTGGTCTCATCTCTCTGGAGCTGACACAGTGTTCCAATCCAAAGCTGTCTCTCCTACCAGTGTGACCCACCACCACTCACACTCTTGCGGTGACAGAAGTGTTTAGGAAACTCCACAGATATGGGCCTTGGGCCATCTCTGATCATTTTCTTTGCAAGGTGACACCAACTTCACCCTGGCGAGGACGCTCAGTTCTCTAAGGAGCAGAGTGGCTGAGTAGGCGGTTCATTAAGTCTACCCTGTTTTGGTTACTGAGTGATTGAGTATGTTTGCCCAGAATGAAAGAGAAATGTTCCCCTCTTATTTACTTGACTAGTAGTCTCTGAAAGCTAAGATGAAATATGCTCACTGCTCAAAGGCCACAACCATAATGTCCAGGAGCCCAGAGTGGGTACTCCAGAGCCCTAAACAGGTGGCCAGTAGTTTTTTTCTCTATAGGAATGGGGGTAGACCATTCTAGTGGATTGGACTTATCACATGAATAGGAGGTGAAGAAGCCAAGACGTGAACATCAGAGGTATAAAGGAAAACAGAAGGTCTTCCAGTCAATCAAGAGGGGAAGCTGGATGGATCTGGGAATAACTTACTTGGGTGATGCAAAGATCCTGGTCAGGAAAAGTGGCTGTGCTCACACATGGGCCCTGGTAAGGTTTCTCCCCGGAACCACCTGAGTGAGATAGAAAACCGTCTCTGACTGTCCTGGGATGGTGACAGGCTGTGGATCATGAGACCAGTTCTGCTTTAAGCAGCTCTGATCAAGTTCACAGTGTAGTGGGCTAAAGGCGCTGTGGGGTAGTCCCTTGGTTTCTGCCGACTGGAATCCCTTTCTCTGATCTTCCCTCCAACAGATCTGCACTTCCAACCCCCAGATGTTGGAAAGCTGAAAGAGGCCCTCAGATCTTAACCAGCAGTGCCTTCCTTTCCATAAGCTCTTACGTTTTCTCTGTCCAAAGGGAGCATGAGGGCTACTTACAGTAGTCAAGGCTGTTCTCAGCCCTATGCTTGCTTCAATCATAGGATGGCACTAACCCTACAGTTCTGACCTCACAGCTCAGAGAGGTCGCCATGGAGATACTAGATTGCAATTGTGACCTCCTTCATGTGAGTGGTGTGCCTCTGGTGGCCATTTGAGTCTTCCCATCCCTCATCCGCAGGGCCCAGAACGGTAGAATTGGATGTTATGGGGCAAGTTCACCTGAATCACAGAGGGAAAGGAAGAACAAAATGCACGGAGTTAAGGGCCAGTGGGACGGGACACAGATACGCCACCGACTTCATCTTTGATCCACACAGTAGTCTCTTAACCTATGGATTTCAACTCTCATTACTCGGTGCCAAGCAAAACCAGTCTCACAAATAAACACATATAAAACTATGTGGAAGCAACAAGAAACTCCGTATTAAATCAGGTTCTGACATTTGGGCTGGTAATAAAATTCTTACAGTGTGCCCTCCCCCTCCAGCCTTGAGCAGGCCCGAGAGACCTTGTTTACCACAACAGACCAAGTGATAAGGATCTAGGTGGAGTTACCCACCTCGGCTGCACAGAACACAGAAGCAGAACTGCCCCTGGGCTTGCCTGGAGACATCTCTGACCTGTGACCTAGAACGAATTATGGATTATCCCACCCATTTCCCCCGGCTGAAACCAGGAGGGGTTGTGGGTTGGGTCTTCCCCTTTAAATTGAGAGCTGAACATTAAAGCTTTGAGCCTTGATCAGAGAACTTTGTCTTGGCTTCATCTCTTCTCTCCCTCTGTCCCCTTTCATTCCCAGTCCCCCTTTCAGGTGAACCCAGTTGACTTGTGGCCGCGGGCGGCTACATTACAGGACATAGGCGAATCTTCTCTGTTCTACATTCTCCTCAGTGCCCACTTGGCTGCTCTTACTACATTGTTACTCTGCATTAACTCTGAATTAAACGACATAATGTTGGTTTTAAAGCCATTTAAGGAGACTTGTGCAGACTCCTTTCTGTGGACTGTTTTTTCTTGGTAAGGAGAGATGGAAGCGCATGCCTTTGGAAAGGGCCTCTTCAGAAAGCTCCTTGGTGCCCACACCCACTCCTTCTTCTTCCTTCAGCTGGGACTTATCGTAATATTTTGGTTCCTAGTCAGGTGTCCTGAGGGCATTTTCCCTCAAGGATCCTACAGGGAGTTTAAAATCAGGTTTTTTGGTTTTAGAGAGGTGGTTTCACGTAACTGAGCCTGGCCTGTGTAATAGAGACGATTTGGGACTTCCAGTCTTTCAGCCTTCACCTCAGAAGTGATGGAACTACAGGCTTGCGTGACCTCACCCAGCTCAAAACTAGGTTTCTCTGAAATGTATGGAGAATGTTATTTTAGGATTAAGATTCTCAGAAGTTCCTCCCGCCTCTGTGAAGGGTTGCTTGGTTTTGACCAGTGGAACTTGGCTGAGCCCTGATCATCCCCAGCCTACACCATGACTAACTTGAGAGGAGTGTGTATCTGCACTTCCTCAGTAGGCACAGGAGTGGGAGGGTTGTGAACAACCAACGTGGGTAAAGGTAGCCTAGAATGTCGGGGTTAGAAAAGCCTGTGGAGGTGCTTTGAATTATGGCCTCTTGTGCCTGTCAGTCATCCCATTTTAATCCTGAGCTGTGAGTGTATCAGACATGTGTGTGTGCATGTGTGCATGCATGTGTGCACAGGAAGACCAGAAGTCGGTGTCAGGTGTCTTCCCCTATCATCTCCTCTGACCCTTTGAGACAAGGTCAATTCAGTGGTTTGAATAAGACACAACCCCCTAGACTTGGGTATTTGAATACTTGGTCCCACTGGATTTCAGCTGTGGATGGTGTTTGGGTAGGTGTGGTGGAGGACGAAGTGGGTAGGCCTGACCCTGCTTGTGTTATAATGCTAATACTGATATGTCCAGAGGAGGTTGTCCCAGAGGAGCCATGTACTCAAGTGGTGGCAAGCGAACTTTCTCTGCATTTTAACTGGTCAATAAAAGGCTGGAGCCTGTGATTGGGAAGTGGAGGAGGAAAGGCAGGACTGGAGGCTTGAGAGGGGGTGGCAGGAGAGGGAGAGGGAGGAAGATGACCAGTGTGGAGCAATCAGCCATGGACCAAAACCGCGTGGCCAGGAGAAAGAGCAAGTAACGAGTGACCTTATAGCTAGGGAATAAGTTAGTATCATCCTAAACCCACCCAATCTAGGCATATGGCTTATAATTAAAATACCTAGATTGTGTGTCTTTGTTTGTTTGTTTGTTTGTTTATTTTGTTTTGTTTTTTTGAGACAGGGTTTCTCTGTAGTCCTAGCGATCCTGGAACTCACTCTGTAGACCAGGCTGGCTTCGAACTCAGAAATCTGCTTGCCTTTGCCTCCCAAGTGCTGAGATTAAAGGCGTGCACCACCACTGCCCAACGATTGTGTGTCTTTTACAGTATCTTATTAGGATTTTAAGATCCAGCGGCAGGAGAAAGTATGTCATGGGGGCGGGGAGGGAGTGGAGGCCTTTCACAGTTCACTCTTTCTGCTTCCTGCTTGTGGTTCAAGATGAGTGCTCCCAGCTTGCTATCCTAGCTGGCTGTGCACATCTCAGACTCATTAGCATGGACGCTAAAGTCTGGAACAGCGACCTGAATAAACCCTCTTTTTCGCAAGCTGCCTTGGTTATGGAGCTCCACTGGTCTGTCTGACTCTGCCCCACCCTACAGATGCGTATAGCCATCCCTGCTTTTGTACATATGTAATTAGGATTCAAACTAAGGATGTATGCATGCTTCTGAGGCAGGCACTGTGCCGACGGAGATATCTTACCCTAGTAATCATTTTTAGCCTACCTTTTTAAAATTAGCATTAGGTTTGGATCTATCCAGCCAATCATATAGACTTCACAAGACTTCTTTTAGTGCTCCTATTCAGGGTGGTGGGTAATACACATGTGCTCTTGTTAATAAACAGAGGGCAACGCCTGTCCCTAATCCTTAGCCTGTGAAGTCATATGGGATCCAAGATACCAATTAGTCAGCTTTGGTGGTTTGAATAAGAGTGGCTCCCTTAGGAGCCAGGAGTGGTGGTACACATTTTTAATCCCAGCACTCAGGAGGCAGAGGCAAGCAGATCCTGGGTTCAAGGCCAGCCTAGTCCACAAAGCAAGTTCCAGGATAGCCAGGGCTACCCAGAGAAACCCTATCTTGGAAAACAAACAAGTGAAAAACCAAATAAAAAGAATGACTCCTTGGTCCTCAGTTGGTGGAACTATTTGAGAAAAATTAGGAGGGGGAGTGGCCTTCGTGAAGAAGGTGTGTTGCTGGGCATGAGCTTTGAAGTGTCAGAAGCCCATGCCAGGTCCAGTCTCACTCTCTCTGTTTAAAACTTAGAGATGAGACATGGTCTGTCAGCTACGGCTGCAGCACCTGACAGCCACGGGAGTCCCCATCATGACATTCATGGATTAAGCATCTGAGACTATAAGCCGCCAATTAAATGCTTTTCCTTTATAAGTTTCATTGGTCTTGGTGTCTTCTCACATCAATAGAACAGTAACTTAGACAAGGGCCTTCAGCTGCCCCTGTAGCAGCCGGATCTTCTCAGACTCACAGACCTCAGCATTACATCTACCCACGGGCATGATCTTCTCAGACTCCCGGACCTCGCATTAAGTCTACCCACTCACACATGGGTATTCCGATCTTCTCGGACTCCCGGACCTCAGCGTTAAGTTGTAGAGTGAAAATTATGAAAATCACTTTATATTATATATAGAGAGATTCTTTCTTAAGTTTTTCTAAGGGCATGGAAAATTTTCTCTGAAACAAGCCAGACCAGTTTCGGGAATTGGTTGACCAAAAAAAGAGAAGTAAAGAATGTAAGTCATGGCCGGGCATTGGTGGCACACGCCTTTAATCCCAGCACTTGGGAGGCAGAGGCAGGCAGATTTCTGAGTTCAAGGCCAGCCTGGTCTACAGCCAAGGCTATACAGAGAAACCCTGTCTCGAAAAAGCAACCAACCAACCAACCAACCAAACAAACAAACAAACAAAAAGAATGTAAGTCACAATGACAGGGCAGGGCTGTGTCTGGAGCAAGTGAGAAATAGTTAATCAGAAACAGTTAAGTAATGACAGGGTAGGGCACCGTGACATAATAAAACTACATTTTTGAGAAGAATGAATATACAGAGTGTTTTTCACATGACCCTGAATCATTTAGGTTGGGTTCCTTTGGACTGTTCTGCTATTTTTATGTTATGTATCCTAAGCAACCCTCACCCCTTCCTCACCCCCCCAGGTTTGTGGTTTCCCCCTTTAAGAACCCTTCTCAGACTGACTGGCTTTGTCAATTCGGCTCCTGCATGAGCAAACGAACTGATCTTGACCGGCCAAATCTCCCTAATAAAGCCTCTGCTGATTGCATCCAGGAACAGTGTCTTGCAAGTTTGTGGGTGGCCGTGACTTCCCGAGACTTGAGTAAGGGTCTCTCGAGTTTGAGGGTCTTCAAAATCTACCCACTAGTGCATGGGTATCCACTCGCTTCCCTCCCACCATGACCAGTTATATTTTAGGAAATGTTGAGCCTGTGGATTTAAAAAAATAACTCAAAAATAGTTCTGAAATGTTCACTTTTTGTTTGTTTGCTTTGTTTTTGTTGTTTGTTTGTTTGCTTTGTTTTTGTTGTTTGTTTTTTTGAGACAGGGTTTCTCTGTATATCCCTGGCTGTTCTGGAACTCACTGTAGACCAGGCTGGCCTTGAACTCAGAAATCTGCCTGCCTCTGCCTCCCAAGTGCTGGGATTAAAGGCATGTGCCACCACTGCCCTGCAAAATGTTCACATTTAAATGAAGTAACATAATAGCTCATTGCGGAGGTGAAAGGAGAGGCCATGGAGCCAAGCTCTCTCTCCAACCTGCACCCTTCCTGAGTGTGCCGCTGTGGGGAGCCTGCGTGGGGCTCTTCTTTGGATTCATGGCTTCTTACTGCCTCATGGATTTGATGAAGCCACTCAGCTAGTGTTGAAGGCAGACTACCACCTCATGTAATCCACATAGAAGCTGGCTCTGTTCTTAGTTTACTTAGTTTAGAATTGTATTTATTCTTTCAGACTCTCATACAAGTACACCATGGTCTTACTTGCTCTTGAGACATCTTCTCACAGTGTAAGCTGTCCTGAATGTACCATTTAATCCTGCTGGAGTTTCCCAAGTGCTGGAATTATAGGCTTGACCCTCCACATTTGGCTGGGATGTATTTATTGATTTATTTATTTATTTATTCATTCATTCACTCTTTCATTCATTCCCAGCAGCAGTTCTAAATGTCACAGGAAATTAAGCACACCCATATCCATGGGCTTCCCCTTGTGGCTGGTGGCGGCGACATGGAGAGCCGCTCTTCAGATTTTGTCTCTCAGAGGACCTGCCTGGAGTGACAGTCATCCGTTTTCACAGTCCTTTGATTCAAATGTTCATGTCTCTGGGGGATGGGGACCTTTTATAGCATTATGTCCTTGACTCCCATGTATGAAGCTCAGACTTGTAGGGCTGGGGAGGTGGTTCGAAAGCACAAGGACCCAAGTTCAATCCCCAGCACCTACATGAAAGAAGAAAGTCCTGGGTGTGGTGACGTGTGCTTACACTCCCAGTGCTTAAGGAGTGAAGGCAGGTATATCTCTGAGCTTCTCTGTCCCCCCTCCCCTTTTTTATGAATTTCAGTCCAGTGGGAGACACTGTGTCTCAAAAAAGAAGGTGAAGAGCCCACCCCCCCAGGATACTAGAGTTGATCTCTGTCTTCCACATGCGCACGCCTGCTCCACCCCGCACATACACCTACACACCATTGATTTCCTCTAGAGAAGCCCCTTTAAAGCATTGATTTATTGACCCAGCAGGGACCAAGGGCTTCTAGTTCATAGCATTGGCACTCATGTGATTTACTGGATGAAGGACCAGATCTGAAGCAACCCAGAGATTAGTAATTTAATCTGCCACCTAACTTTTCAAAACAGACTCCCGTGGGCAAAGATCTGAACAGACAGTCCTCTAAAGAACACGTACAGTTAGCCAGTAAGTGGATGGAAGGTGTCGAGCATTAGTCACCAGGGAAATGGGAATCAGAGCCACCATGAGATGCCACTTGACACCCACCAACATGTCCAGAGTGTGGAAAGTTAGAATCCACTCACACTGTCGGGATTTGAAAAGTGATGTGGCAGTATGGAAAAGAATTCAGGAGTTAGCGTTAAGAAGTTAAACAGAGGGGCTGGAGAGATGGTTCAGCGGTTAAGAGCACTAACTGCTCTTCCAGAGGTCCTGAGTTCAATTTCCAGCACCCACATGGTGGCTCACAACCATCTATAATGCATACAATTCCCTCTTCTGGTGTGCCTGAAGGCAGCTACACTGTACTCATATACATAAAATGAATAAATATATCTTAAAAACAAGAAGTTAAACAGGGGCCAACAAGATGGTTTCTCATCTATATGTTTATGTCTATATATCTATGTCTATATCTATGAAACCATCTATATGTGGTTTCACTCTATAGGCTAGGATGGCCTCAGATTTACCGTGTGGCCCAGCCTAGTCTCAAACTTGTAGAGATCATCTTGCCTCTGTGTGCCCTTCCCCCAGCCTTGAGCAGGCCTGAGGGACCTTGTTTACCACAACAGACCAAGTGATAGGATCTAGGTGGAGTTACCCACCTTGGCTGCAGGGAATTTAGAAGAACTGCCCCTGGGCTTGCCTTGAGATATCTCTGGCCATGACCAAGTACGGATTATCCCACCCATCTCCGGCTTAAACCAGAAAGGGTTTTAGTGGGGCCTTTCCCTTTAAATTGAGAGCTGAACATTAAAGCTTTGAGCCTTTTGTTTTGTTTTTGTTTTTGTTTTTCGAGACAGGGTTTCTCTGTGTAGCCCTGGCTGTCCTAGAACTCACTCTGTAGACCAGGCTGGCCTCAAACTCGGAAATCTGCCTGCCTCTGCCTCCCAAGTGCTGGGATTAAAGGCGTGTCTACCGCCGCCGCCACCACCACCACCACCACCAGGCAAGTAACTTGACTAACTTTAGAAACAATGTACCAGGGGACAGAAGCAACCACAGAAGACAACACTGAGTCTGTTCATACAAAACAGCCAGAAAAGACAAGTCTATGGAGAGCAGGTCGATTGTAGATGTGTAGGATTAGGGGAGAGTGGGAGATGAGACTGTAAAAAAGTTTTCTTAAATAGGTGAACATGTAGCACGATTGCTTTTGAGATTGCACAACTATGCATGTACTAAGAACCATTGAATTGTGAACGTTAAACTGTCTGGTATATGATTGTCTCAAAAAAGAAAGGACTTAATGATTAGGTTCTGTTTCCAACATCACACACACACACACACACACACACATACACACACACACAGACATACATATGCACACGTACACACAAAGTAGAACAAGAGAGATATAAGAAACTTTCTTGTCTCAAATCATAATTCTCCCAGCACTTAAAGGGCATAGTAATTAAGTTAGCCTTTGGTGCAACTGTCCCAGTGCCATTAGCCATTTTTCATGGGATCATGGTCTTGGGCTATGTAGTGGCTTAAACAAGGATGGCCCTATGTGCTCATATATTTGAATACTTGGTTCCCAGTTAGTGAGACTCTTAGGAAAGGATTAGATGTGGCCTTGTTGGGGAAGGTATGTCACTGGGATTTGGCTTTGAGATTTCAAAAGCCCACAACATTCCCAACCAGCTCTCTCTCTTTCTCTGCTTCATGCTCATGGATCAAGATGTAAGTTCTTAGCTTTTGCTCTAGTATCATACCTGCCTGCTGCCTGCCTGCTGCCTGCCTGCCTGCCTGCTGCCTGCCTGCCTGCTGCTGTGCTCTCTGCCATGATGGTCACAGGCTCACCCTTTGAAAATTGAAAGCCCCATTAAATGCTTCCTTCTATAAGTTGCCCACACAAGTACTAGGAATTGAGTCCTCTGCAGCAAGCGCTACTTACTGTTGAGCTATTCTCCAGCCCCAGGGAAGTCAAGGTTTGTACCTCAGTGAACATGGCCTCAGGCAGGTACTGAAATGGTTAAGCAGGGGGAGATGTGAGAGTTTGGAGAAGTCACATGATTCCTCCATATAACAGGGACATCATGTAACATGCTAACCTCTCTTTAAGACTTGTCCCTGTGGACTGATTAAGTGGTTATTTGTAATGCAAAAATTAAATTATGACAATATTGCCTCCACTGTTCAAAACCAAGTATTAGATGAACATGGTAGCTCACATCTGTAATCCCAGTACATGGAAGGTAGAGATCGGAGGTTCAGTTTAAGGTCATCCTCAGCTACATAGCCAGCCTGGGCTACATGAGACCATGTCTTTGAAGAAAGAAAAAAAGAAAGAAAATAACAACAAAACCACTAAAAATGTCCACAACCCTAATTTAATTTTTTTTCTTCTTAAATCAGGTCCTCCTGTCTTACCCCTTCAGACATAATGGATGCGGCAGAACGATGTTTAAACATGAAAAGTTTTAATGAAGTCGTGATTAGTGTGAGTGAAGCTGGGGACATTGCCAACTTGGCAGTATTTAGAACCACGTAGGCGACCCAGCAGTGGCCATACATGTGAGGATTAACCAGAAAGACTGAACCCAGGAGGAAGTGCCCACTCAGAACGCTGTGACACAACCCCACAGGCTGGGCTCTGGACTTGCTAAAAATAGGAGGGAGCCCTCATCTCTCCACTTGCAGACCACAGATGTGCTGTGAATGGCTTCCTCATGCTCCTGTCAGCGTGCTTTTCCATCTAATGGACTTCATGTTCAAGCTGTGAGCAGAAAGAAGCTCCTCCTTCCTCAACTTGCTTTTGCTGCAATAACAAGAAAATTAACTAGAAACATCTTAGAAACCAATAGAATGTCTACCTTTCAAATTTGGCATTATAGAAACTGGAGAGACGGCTCAGCAGTGAGAGTACTTACTGTTCTTTCAGAGGTCCCAACATCTAGGTAGTTCAGAACCATCTGTAACTCCAGCTAGAGAATCAAAAACCCTTCTCTGTCCTCCGTGGACAGCAGGCACGTGTTGGTGCACATATATACATTCAGACAAACATTCATACATGTTAAAATAAATGTTAAAACAAAACAAAAAACACCCTGTTGAGCACACTTCAGATGGCCCTCTGTTCCTTCTGCGTCGGCTCCTCTGTTAAACTGTGTTACCGGTCTGCTTGGATCTCAGAAACCAGAGGTCAGGGAAGTGTGTTTAATCTGCCCCATACAACACCTCAGTGCCCTAGCAATGCCATGAACCTGGTGTTTACCTAGTAAGGTCTGAGGCTTTCTGTTGCCCTGGTAACAGAGAGGTTAAACTGATAAGTGAAAATGGGACAATGAAAACGTTGAGGGTCAGACTGCACTCCCTGAGAACAGCAACACTGCCTTAGAGCTTCTTGAGCAACGAGTGATGTCCACAGCATCTGCGACACAAAGCATCCCCTTGTGAGGCTCAGAGGACTGAAGTGTAGGTGGGGACCTTGACACCTCTGCCGAGCTGTGGATAAAAAGGGGCAGCTGCCTGCTCCCGGCCTTGCTGCCTTGGCTGAGCATGGTATGAAAATTCTTCCTCTGGGACTTTGTCCAGAGTCTGACGACTTTCCTCAAGAGGATCCACCTTATTATAGCTGATAGCTTTTATTATTATTATTATTATTATTATTATTATTATTATTATTATTAGTAGTAGTAGTAGTAGTAGTAGTAGTAGTAAAAATGCTTTTGGGGAGTGATGGAGCACGCCTTTAGTCCCATAGTCCCAGCACTCAGAAGGCAGAGGCAGGTGGAGGCCAGCCTGGTCTACAGAGTAAGTTCCAGGACAGTCAGAGCCGCACAGAGAAATCCTGTCTCAAAACAAACAACAAACAAACAAAACTTCTTGTATTACATTTTTATTTATTTATTTATTTATTTATTTATTTATTTATTTATTTGTGTGTGTGCGTGTGTGTGCACGCGTGTGCGTGTATGTTTCAGACAGGGTTTCTCTGTGTAGCCCTGCCTGTCCTGGAACTTGCACTGTAGACCAGGCTGGGCTCACACTCGAAGAGATTTATCTGCCTCTGACTTCTGAGTGCTGGGACTAAAGGCTTGTGCCACCATGGCCACCTGAGAATGGAAGGTTTTTACTTGTTCATCTGTTAATTGTTTCAATGCACAGGTATTTCTATATGCCTAAAAGTTTTCCTAGGAAAACGACTGTGCTGGTGCCTTCCTTTCTCTGCTACACATGCAACCTAACATCCACCACCTTTCTTTTTCATTATTGGTTATTTTTAAATATTTCATTAATTTCTTGAGAACTTCGTGCATTCACACAGTGTCTTTTGATCACGTACACTCTCCTCTGTCCTCCCCTTCTGTCCTCCCTTCTTCATCTTCCATCTTCTTTCCTCCACCCTCTGTTCTCCTTCCTCCCCCTCCATCCTCTCTCCTCCCCTCTCCATCCTCTCTCTCCCTCCCTCCTTCCTTTTCCTTCCTCCCTCCTCCTCCCTTCATTCTCCCTCTTTTTTCGTTCTGGTTATAGAACCTAGGTCCTTGTACATGATAGACTCTACCCCTGAGCCATACCCTTCTCCGTTCACCTTTTCTTTGAGAAAGGGTGTTATGATTATTTTTCGGCCTATATGTATGAAAAAGAAAGCACCCTACCAAGGTCCACAGATCAGGTTTTGACCAGGCACTGCCTACCTAGCTCAGGATTTGAACTCTCGACACTCCTGTTTCACCTCCCAAGTGGTTGAGATCCAAGGCCTGCAACACCTGCCTGGCAGGATTTACCATCTTAAGGGTATAGTTTTGTGGCATTGAGTATGTGTGCCATTGTCTTGAGATAGGACTTCCCATGGAACTGGAAGGTCACAGTTTTGGAAAACCTGGTGGGTGGAGATCTGCCTGTGCGTGGAGCCTATGCTGAGGTCACAGGTGCTTACCCACCCAGCTGTTTGTGTGGGGTCTGGGGGTCTGAGCAGGTCCTCGGGCTCCTACAAGTGTTCCTTCATCTGAGCCACCTTCCTACCCACCATCAATCTACCTCTGTCTCTGTGAATTTGACTCTTAAAAGTGACAGGGTTTCTCTGTGTAGCCCTGGCTGTCCTGGAACTTGCTCTGTAGATCAGGCTAGCCTCGAACTCAAAGATCCACTTGCCTCTGCTTTCTGAGTGCTGGAATTAAGGGTGTGCACTAACTTTTTTTTAAAAATGTTTTTAAACTATATTTGACTTCTTGTGTGCACTTTGCAAAGTTTCAAGGTAAACAGTCAGCTTCAATCAAGACACAGGACTATCTGTTCAGAACCGACTTTGAACTCATCTCAAGAATGATCAGACCTTTTAATTGATTAATTAATTAGATGTATATGAGTTCTGTAGCTGTCTTCAAACACACCAGAAGACAGCATCTGATCCCATTACAGATGGTTGTGAGCCACCACGTGGTTGCTGGGAATCGAACTCTTAACTGCTGAGCCATCTCTCCAGCCCCCAAGAATGCTCAGACTTTGACACTAGAAAGTTAGCTTGTATACTATGGAAGGTAAGGAGCAGGAGTTTTCCCTACACAAACGACTCTCATCCACTGCCTAGCCTGCCTGCTGACCCCCAACAGCAGAGTTCACACAGCCCCTGAGCTAGAGGTGACCCCCGACAGGTGCTGGGTGTTTGCGCTGTTGACTCTGATGAGTCAATTTTGAATTCAAGTATTAAGTTCACGTTCTTTTGGAGATGCTTTACGGAAATATTAAAACGTGCTAAGCCGCCAGACTGTTAACTGTATTAAATATGCAAGGATGCCGGTTCTGAGCATCTCGGCATCGTCCTCGACAGCTCTGGCTCTGACGTGCACTTCTCCAAATCCGTCTGCTCACTGAGAGAAAGGCCGAAGAAGAGGCTGTTAGCCCATCCTGCCTGAGCTTAGCATCCACGGAGAAATGGCTTACAGGCACAGGCCGGTCATTCACTGAAGGGCGGGTACACGTATGTCCTCTGTCTCCCACACAGGCCTCGGAGTACTGTTAGGCTCCTGTGCCGTGAAGCACTGCTGGGTTTCAGGGCACAGGCTGTTTTCTTTATTGCTGAGAGCATCTCACTCAAGATTGGGACAACTCTTCCTATCCTCTGGTAAAGTCATTTCTCTCTTAAACCTAGATCCGATTTTTACATCCACAATAGTCTCACATATGGCATCCTTTAATAATGTTATGAATTTCAGGAAAAAAAAGCTGGCGCTAGCAACGATTCTGTGCAGATTTGTGTAAAATGGATGATCTTGTCTAAAAGCATCTAGTAGCCAGAGCAAGCATGATAGGAAGAATCTGTGTTAGATGAAGACAGATTAATTCATTTTTTACACATAGTAAAAACTGCACCTGCTTTTTACAAATATAATGAGATATCTGCATTTAAGATACCACAATATAGGGCTGAAGACGTGGTTCAATGGTTAAAAGCTCTGACTACCCTTCTAGAGGACTCAGGTTCAATTCCCCTAGCTCCCATGTGACAGTTTACAATCGTCCGTAACTCCAGTTCCAGGGGACTTAGTGCCCACTTTGGACTTAGCGGACACTCACAGGGTGTACTGACATACATGCAGGCAAGCACTGACACACATAAAAAAAAAGATGGCACAATAATAACTGAGTCCCCTGGTCTTCTCCCTAGAAATGGCTCTAAGCAAGAGAGACTAGCAAACACATCTCTGTGCTTCAGTAAACGAGGGGCAGAGCTGCAGCTCGCAGGGAGCAGTCAAGGGCAGTGCTGATGAGCGTGAGCTGGGGCCTCAGTGGAGCTTTGAGAGCAAATTTCTCACATGTCAGCAAAGCAAAACCAGCCGTTCCTGATTCAGAACAAAGGGAACACAGAGAACCACTGTGTTCTCTCGGAGCAATTTGCCAGTGAGGAGGAGCTGGGGAGAGAAATGTACTTTATGCATCACCAAATAACAGATCTGAAGTGTGTGTGTGTGTGTGTGTGTGTGTGTAGGTAAACACTATAATAAATAATAATTAAAAAACAACCAACTAGAAAAAGCCCAGAGTTTACTAACAGTTTCTAAGGATTTACCTGTGAACCCGGCCCTCTGAAATCTCACATAATGTGTCTACAATTACATAGTGTAACTGTTACTGGATGGTCCTCAGTGGTAGAGTCCTTGCTTGCCTAGCATGTGTGAGACCCTAGACTTAAAATCGAGGCCTGGAAAGAGTAAGGGGTGGTGGGAGGAGAACAAGGAGACAGAAAGGTCCAACAGTAAACAGCTATAAAATTAGTAACTTAACGCTTCTTAGATAAAACACATTATAATAAATAACCATGATTATATGAAGAGAGCAGAATGAGGAATGAGGAAAAGTAGATGAAGAAAATTCTCATTAGAAAAAAAAAAGTTTCTCTTATTTATCATGGTGGTACCCTAACCCTGACCCTCACCGAGCACTCAGGAGGCTGAGGCAGGAGGATAACTCAAGTTCAAGTTTCAGGTAAGCCAAGTCTACATAGCATGAGTCTGTCATAAACTAACAAACAAAGATACCTCAAAGCTAACAACAAGTTGGCCGTATCGTTGAAAACTGTAAAAGGACTAAACAGAATACCCAGTCAACAAAGTTCCCGTCTGCCAAGTAAGCACGGGAACCTGAGTTCTGGTCCCAGCACCCATGTAAAAATCTGCAGCAGAAATTTTAACCTCAATACTAGAGGACCTGGGGGAGAAAAAGATGGTGCTCTGGAGCCTCTCGGACTGTCGGCCCCGCCCTAGGGGATTGACTGAAGCCAAATAAACCTTTTCCTCCCCATGCTGTTTTTGGTCAGTGTTTTATGTAGCAACAGAAAAGCCAACTAGGAAGAGCTATCCCCATTGTCTACATGATTGCATATTACACAGTTCCATTCCATAGATATGCAATTATTTTTTCCTCTCATGTGGATGGGCATGAGAATAATTTCAAGTTTTTTTTTTTTTAGAGTATTAAAGTGGGGGGCACTGGAGAGATGGCTCAGTGGTTAAGAGCACTGGCTACTCTTCCAAAGGACCAGGGTTCAATTCCCAGCAACCACACAGAAGCTCAAAAGTGTCTGTGCCTCCAGCTCAAGGGGATCTGACACCCTCACACTGATAAATATGCAGGCAAAACGTAAGTGCACATAAAATAAAAATGTTTAAAAGAAGAGAGAGAAGGTACTTTTCCAGAGGTCCTGAGTTCAATTTCCAGCAACCACATGCTGGTTCACAAGCATCTGTAATGGGATCTGACGCCCTCTTCTGGTGTGTCTGAAGAGAGTGGCAGTGTACTCACATAAATAAATAAATAAATAAATAAATAAATAAATAAATAGATAAATAAATAAATAAATAAATAAATCTTTGAGAAAGAGAGAGAGGGAGGGAGAAGGAAAGGGAGAAGGAGAGAGGGAGACACAGAGAGAGACACATACAAAGAGAGAGAGAGGCACTACCTTGATCATTCTTACATGTCTTTTTGTGGATAAGTTTCTATTGGGAAAATTTCTAGAAATGGGAAATAATGAGACTTATACCCAGTTTGAAGTTCTAGACAGAAATCCTTAAATTCTGAACAGTCAGGGTAAGAAGTATGTGGCACTATTCATAAGCTCAGAAACGTCACTAGATCAAGGTTAGAATGGCAATTTTATTTCCTTTCTTTTTTTTCACTGCTATTCAGAAAGCTGAGGCAGAAGGACAAGTTCAAGACCAGACTGGGCTATATAGTGAGATCCAGAGTAGCCTAGGCAACTTACTGAGATCTTGTCTCAAACTAAAAAGTAAAAAAGAGGACTGAGAACATAAGTCGAAGATAAGGTACTTTACCTGACATGTGTAAGTCTCCTGTTTCAGTCCCCAGCACTGCAAAGAAAAATAACGACCACTCCAGAGCATGACTAACTGGTACCAGTGTGAGCCCCAGCTGCCCAGCGTTAGACGGCACTTTGAGAGCATGCTGTCACTCAGGAGCAGGTGACCTGGCACCCATTCCTTAACTCCCCTCATAACGGTGTCACTTACGGAACATGAGGTTTGAAAGTCGCACTGACGTCATGAGGTTTTCCCAAGCGGAGTGAAATGATGCACGCACAGTCCTCCCGAACAGTCCTCCCACATTGCTGGACACACACAGGAGCTAAAGTGACCAGTTGTTAAAATGACCACGATGTATCATTATGCAACAAGAGCCCGGCAAATGCAGTATTCCTATCCCATTTCCCAGAGCAGAAGCTTCGTCCTAACTCAAGAGCGGGATTCAAACTTAGGTCTGCCTTGAACTTGTCAGCTCTGACCCACAAAGACGGCTTGTCTTTGTCTTTCGTGGAGTATATGGCTTAATCTGTACAGCAATCCTATTGGATGTTTTCTGATGATATAAAATAAATAAATAAATAAATAAATAGATAGGCTCTGAAGGAAAGCCGAATAACCAACCAGAACAGAAAGTGGCACAAGATGAGGCCAGAGAAACCTCACAGTGGTTTTGCTTTTGTATTGTTTAATTTTTAGGTAGAGTCTCACTATGTAATGACAGTCTGTATGGTCTGGAACTTGCTGTGTCGACCACATTGTCCGGATCCTTCTGTCTGTTCACCCCAGGGTGCTGTGGTTGCAGGGCCTGAGTTCAAATCCATAACACAGCCATGCCTGGCTTTTTTGGTGGGTGTTAGGGATTTGAACTCAGTCCCTCATGCTTGCCAGGTAAGCTATTTTACCCGCTGAGCTATCTTCCTAACCCCTTAAGGAAGACTTTTAATAAAGAAGTGCTTTATATGAAATTTGCTTATCTGTTTTCCTTTCCTTTTTTTCCCTTATGTTTTTAGGCGTATTTGGGGATAAAAGTTAAACAAATAGAGAAATGTTCTACTCCTGTGTTTCATCCTCAGCCCAGCCTTTTGTGACAAGGTCTTACTTATATATGTAGCCCACACCGGGCTTGATCTGCTGATCTTTCTGCCTCTTCTACTGGGATGCTGGGAATAGGGGCATGTTCACACCCTAACAACAAAAGGGTTGTTTATAAACATGCAGGTAGAGCGAAGACATGCTTGGAAAGCCCAAAGCATTGTGAGTACTGGAAACAGCAGGAGTTGACTCTGCCTATGGAGCAGCCAGGTATGTGTGTGTGTGGTGTGTGCCTGTGCAATGCAGAGAAAACCTGTCGGGGAGGGTTGCTCAACGGGAATGAGTCCCGCCCTTTGGTGGAGAGACTTCAGTCATTTTGATGACCTGGCAGGAAAGGGACAGGGAAACACATTCCCTCATTGGAGAGCCCTACTATTAAGGTCTCAGTCCACCATGTCCAGATGGCTCTCTGAGTTCAGCACAAAATGGAGGACTGCCTTTCTTAATGGGGTGTCCGTTTTTCTGCTGGACCTTGTTTGGAGAGTGTCTCTGAGTAGATGCCTGACCTTACTTGGAGGCTGACTATGCATAGAGCTTCCTACAAGTGCAGCGTGACTCAGCAGATGAGTCTCTCTCTCTCTCTGTCTGTCTCTCTGTCTGTCTCTCTGTCTGTCTCTCTCTGTCTCTCTCTCTCTCTCTGTCTCTCTGTCTGTCTCTCTGTCTCTCTCTCTGTATCTCTCTCTGTATCTCTCTCTCTGTATCTCTGTCTCTCTCTCTGTCTCTCTGTCTCTGTCTCTCTCTCTGTCTCTCTCTCTCTCTGTCTCTCTCTCTCCTCTTGCTTGTATGATAATTAGGTGCTATATTATGACCCCAAAAGCCATAACTCCAAAAGAAAGCCCTTAGGTACTGTATCCTTGGATAATAAAGTAGGGCTGTCTCACAGAAGCTGACGCCCACAAGTCCTTCTGTCATACTCATGGCCTTCCAAACCCTCATGGGCCTCAGTGGCCAAAGACCCCCAAGGAAAGGAAGAGCCGCCACATTCCTTGACCTTCCTCTTTCAGGCTCTCTGTCTCTGACTTGTGAAGAAGCTAGGGCTGGGGTAAGGAACATAGACCACCATGCCTCTCTGGGTATTTGGCAATGGGGTGGGGCAGTATGATGCACCCACTGGTCATTGGACTTTTAAACCTGTATCTGGGAGACTCGGAAAGAGACTCAGAGGTTCAGCTACTTCCCAAAGCCATAGGTATGCTTGAGATTTGAAGCTAGGATTAGGTCAGTTTTTTTGTGGTGTTGGGGTAAGAACTCAGGGCCTTACATATGCAAGGCAGCCATTCTGCCACTATGGACAGCCCCATTTGGTGACTCTCACTCCTGGTTGATCGTAACTTTGAACAATGCTGATGTTGGAGTTCCATATTCTGAGACCTGCCTATGGTTGGTCTGGTTTGAAAAGTTCCCCAGAAGACTCTAGACTGTAAAGCACAGTTGTTTGGAAATATGGTTTGTTTGCTCTATGTGGTGGTTTGGATAAGAATGGCCCCCATAGGCTCATGTATTAGAAGGAGTAGTCACCAGGGAGGATTAGAGGTGTGGTCTTGTTGGGGAAAGTCTCACTGGGGATGGGCCTCGAGGTTTTAAAAGCCAGTACTAGGCCCAGTCTCTCTCTCTGTGCCTTCAGATCAGAATGTAGCTCCCCGATACTGCTCCAGTCCCTGCCTGGGTGCCACCATGCTCCCTGCCATGCTGATAATAGACTAAACCTCTGAAACTGTAAGCAGGTCCCCAATTAAATGTTTTCTTTTGTAAGAATTGCTTTGGTCATGGTGTCTCTTCCACAGCAATAGAACAGCGACTAAGACACTCTCCAGTATCCATGCTGAATTTATTATAATGCAAGCTGTCAGGGGCCATATAGCTAGTGACAGAGCAGACAAGATTTGAGCTCTACAGGGGAAACCCCAGACTCTTCTTTGGGTTCTTAGTCTTGTTCATAAAAGGATTTAAAACAGACTCAGGAGGAAACTCACAGACGGTCTTATCAGACTGTGAGAAATAAAAACAGCGTAGACAGACTGCAAAGCCTTTTGAGCTAGGCCAGCACGTTCAGCATGAGAGGTTAGCAAGCAGCCACATAGTGAAAAGGGGGAAGGGTGACTTCAGAGAAAGAAAAAGAAAGCCCAATGTTTTCCAAGAACACATTCTTGTGCTCTGGCCAGTATCCAAAAAAGATAGGAGCAAGGAGCGCTGAACCTGAAGCGGACAGAACCTCTCGTGTGAAGGGAACACCTTGTCCATGAAGCCCCTCCCTAGCTTAGGAAGTGGAATGAACTCAGTGTGTTAGGGAAGGCTCACAGCCCTAAGGAATGTCACACACTTGCTGTTACTGGGGGGTGTGGGGGGGGGATCTGAAAACCTAAACAGGCCCTTTAGCTTTGCTCGCTGGTTTGGGGCCCACATAGCTGAGTGTTGATATTAGTTTAGCTCTGCCCTGGTCAGCACTTCTGATTGAGCATTACATTTTAGAGGCCTGATGGGTTACCAATGGGACACAAGTGGCCAGTGGGTGACCGGAGCAGAATGAGGTTTGGTTCCTCCAGCTTCATGTTGTGACTGTCTCCTCTGCTACTTTGACTTCTGGGTGAAACTCAGCTCTGTATGTAGACACATTAATCATCTGAGAAATGCTTTGTCTAAAGCCACAATCTGGGGTCATCTTGATTTTCAGTGGCCTAGTCTTCCTCTCTTCTCTTCTTTAAGGCTAAATACACTCACCAGCCATGACCATCACACCAGGCCACGAGGGGAGTGACACCCAACGTTCTGGAAGTGACACCTATTTCTGGAGTATCACAAACATTCCTGTCTGTTAGCTCATCTGTCTCTCCTCTCTTATGTCTGTTATTATTCAACCCCTGGGGAAAGGAGATGGTCCGTGAGCCCAGCTCCCTCCTCTCAAGTCTTTGGTCACTGAATATAGACTCTTTCTTCTCTAGTAGTAACCTCTAGACAATGGTTTTTCTGTGGGTTGAGCGTCTGGTAACAACCTCTAAGTCACTTAGAGACACTAATAGACACTAAGTCTCTTAGCACTTTAACCTTGGGCTTCCTATCTTTTG
The DNA here is from genome assembly GCA_030674055.1 of Rhabdomys pumilio. NCBI lineage: Eukaryota > Metazoa > Chordata > Mammalia > Rodentia > Muridae > Rhabdomys > Rhabdomys pumilio. Next base: position 258,125,467 of record JANHMN010000001.1, on the reverse strand, counting down.
GAAGCATATAAAGCGTTTCTGTTGTTTATAAGTTGGCCAGTCTAAGGTGTTTTGTTATAGCACACTGAAGGAACTAAGAAAAGTGGCAGTGCAGATTCCTTCCTGGAAGCAGGCATGTGACAGCCATTTTAATCACTGCAGAAAGCCATTCTGAATCAGTTTTTCCTCAGAGGCTCTTCCAGGGGCTCAGGGAGGAGTTAGCCTTCTAGGTATGGGGCTGCTTAGTGACTTTGCATTTGTCTGACATTTAGATCAGACCCACCCAGTGCTAGAGGGTAATGTAGTTTCCCAGGAAGAGCTACCAGCAACGGAGGGTCTCAGGACCAGCTTGTTTTCCCTCCCCATCTCTGTCTCTGCCTCTTTGAATGCCCTTTAATATCATATTCTCTGGCCTCTACCTTCTGGGTGCTAGAATTACAGGTGTCCACCAACACATGTGGCTTCTCACTTGGTTTTCTGGTGTTGGAATTCTCACAGAATGTTGTGGAGAATAGAAGACATCTTTTCCCACACCACGGAGTGGGCGGGACTTAGAAAAAGGCGATTTATCTGTCAGTGGAAGAAAGAATTGAGAACTTTATCATAGTTTAAAAACTCTCTTTGTCACAGAAGAGAGCAGGTAACTCTGCCCTCTTCCTCCCTGAATCTTAAAACTGGCCTGGGCTGAGACCCGGAGGGTCTTAAGGTGGGACTACGTGGACCAGCTTCCACTGACGATTCAAGTCAGCACGACGGAGTTTGGGAGCTGGAGGAAGCATGGCCGGCCGAGGTCACAAAAGGAGTGTGGCCTCAGACCTGTAAGTAACTGCGATCAGAGGCTGAAGCGAATTGTGAGCCCTGAAAAAACCCAAAAGCTCCTAAGGAGGGAGAAACGGAAACCATCAATGCCCTCCATCTCCATCTCCTTCCTCCAGCATCAGGAACCCCAGGACCTCTCTGTGCTGACAGTGTTCAATTTGTTTATTTCTTTCTTCTCTCTGCATCACCAGCGAGACTGATTCTGTCTGGGCCTCCCAGCAGAGGGAAATCAATGACGGAAAAGCGTACATCTATATTTGGGCTCAGACTTTCCCTTTCTCAGTTTTTTCTTTTCTTTCACATGAATCGATGGGATGTTTTAAAGGGCCGTGAATAGATTTCTTCACAGGAAATGATGAAAGCGCTATCGACCGCAGCTCTGGGCTGGAGCCCTGCGTCCAGCTGAAATGGAGCGCAAGCGCAGAGGCCTGCTGAGTCAGGAGAGGTGCCAGGAAGGGTAAACACTTCAATTTTCTCCTCAGGCCCACAACAGAGATGGGATTTTATCCCTTCAAGTCCTCGTTTCCTCACATGGTCCTAAAATACAGAAGAACTCTTCTTTGGCTCCACTTAACTGCTCTAGCACAACAGAAGAAGTAACATAAAAAGCACCACTTTCAAAAAGGATTTACATTTATTTTATGTGTTTGAGTGTTTTTGCCTGCATGTCTGTGGGTGGGTGCACTGTGCGTGTGTGCAGTACCCACAGAGGCCAGAGAGAGCGTCGGAACTGGGGTTACTGGATGTGGTTGCTGGTAAGTGACCCCCAGTCCCCTGGAAGAACAATCAGTGCTCTTAACTGCTGAGCTACCTCCTCAGCCCCGGGGCCATTTTCTTTTTAATTAAACTAATAATTAATATAGAATATTTTTCTCGTTTATGTTAGTTTGTCACAAAGTGAGATTAATAAGTCTCATGATACCTAGCCTACATTAATTCCCCTCTATGTTAGCCACTTTGCTGAGTTTTATAGATAGCTTTTCAATTATTTAAAACGCTTTAATTTAATTAGTTGATTAATTTGTTGTCTGCAAGGAACAACTAGCATGTGCTATAGTGCACCTTGTTTTTTTGTTTTGTTTTTGAGACAGGACTTTTCTATGTAGCCCAGGTTATCCTGGAACTTGCTCTGTACACCAGGCTGGCCTTGAACTCTGAGATCTGCCTGCCTCTGCCTCCCGGGTGCTAGGATTAAAAGCCTGAACCACCACTCTCAGCCCAACCACAGGTCTTGATCCTTGTCTGAGATCCGGTCTTTTGTTCACTGATGGCCTATGAGCTTCTGGGGATTCTCTGGGCATTCCCTCCCACTTTGGGATGGGAATGTTGGTGTTACAGATGTGTGGTGCTGCACCTGGGGTCTGAACCTAGGCCTCACATGTAACAGGTGCTTGACCCAGGGAGCCAAACCTCCCGCCCCCTAGCTGCTTCTCATGCCTGTTTCATGTTGAACAGAGCAACACAGTCCTGAAAAACGTGGTGCAGAGGAGTGATTCGTGGGTATTGGGAGGTGTATCACGTGAGCTTCTCTCTTCCCTTTCACTGTTGACACAAATCTGATGGAGAGCAGCCCAGGAGGGGGAGCTTCATTTGGGCTCCAGGTTTGAAGATTTAAGGATTGCACTAGTGTCATCTACAAAGTTCACACACTGGAACAGTTCAGTGACCAAAATAGTCACACAGAAGTCCTGTAATCACGTGACGAAGCATATGATTTCGTGTCGGGCTGCAGCTGCAGCTATCCTTGGCTGCACGTGGACTTGTGGGTCATGTTAGGAAGACAGAGATGCAGGATTGTGGTGTGGCTGATGTCATGAGCACACAGGAAGAGGACAGATTGCTGGTGTTCAGCACATTCCTCCTTTTCAGTCAGCTTAGGACCCCACCCCCAGGAATGCCACCACCAAATTCAGGGTGGCCCTCCCTTTTCAGTTAAGCTTTTCTGGGTATATCCTCACAGACACACTCAAAGAGGCATCTTTCCACAGTGATTCTAAATCCACTCAAGTTGACAAGGTTAGTGTTACCAGGTGATGTTTGGCAGTACTGGGAGTTGAACCTAGGGCCTTGTGCTTGCTAGGTAGGCAGTCTCCTAAGCTAGAGCCTCAGCTAAACCTTCATTTCATATGACAGGAAGAACAACATTCAGAGGACTGGAGAGACATTGGGATTCTCAAATCTCCATGAACATTTTCTCTTCTGGAGTTAGGTTTAAAAACTACCTGGCATGATAAACTGGGTCCTATGTGTCCTTAAGCTATCGAAAATGTGTGTCTCATGATGGTCTGTGCTATGCACAAAGGACTCTTTTAGTGATAAGCATGTCACGGGAGATATGTTATCTCTATGTAGCAAACTAGCCCTCAGTGTAGTTGGAATCTGGGGAGGCCCAGCTGGCCCTCTAGTGGAGGGTTCTTCACAGGCTGGGAGTGAAGAGAGGTCTTACTCAGGCAGCCACCTCAAGGCTCACCTGGGTGAGGATCTGCTTCCATGATCTCTCATGTGATTGCCGCTAGGCTCAATTCCGTGTGGAGTTGTTGGCATCCATTTCATACTTAGCTGTGTCCAGAAACTGGTTGCCTCTAGTTCTTTCCCACATGAGGGCTCTTCAACACAGCAATTGACTTCAACAAAATCATCAAACCACACACACACACACACACACACACACACACACACTCACACACACACACACACTCACACACACTCACACACACACACTCACACACACACACTCACACACACAGACACACATACACAGACACACATACACACACACTTAAGACACACACATACACACTGTCACACACACAGACACACATACATCATACACACTCACACACACTTAGACATACACACATATACCCCCCCACACTCTCACACACTCTCTCACACACACTCAGACACACATACACACTCATATACACTTAGACACACTCACACACACATGTGCACTCAGACACACACACACACACACACACACACATATATATATATACACGCACACTCAGACACACATGTACTCACACACAGACACACACGCATGCACTCTCAGATACACATATATCTTTTCTTAATTATCGAGAGAGCATGGGGATCAGACCATTGGGACTGAACAGCCCTGGCTCTAGGTACCAGTTGTGTGTTACATGGAAGAGGGGAGCTCTAGTATCCTGGTTGTAGAATGTGGGTAGACCAAATGATAGGGCTGAATCAGTAATGCCCTTTTCTTTTTTTCTAAGGTCACCTATCAGCTCCATCCCTGAGGAAGTGGCAGAGAAGAAAGACACAGGAGACACCCTGCCTTTGTAACTTTGTTATTTTTTTTTTTAAATTAGGATTGTCCAGGTTAGTTTTTATGTCAACTTGATACAAACTAGAACCATCTGAGAGGACAGAACCTAAATTGAGAAAATCCCTCCATAAGACTGGGCTGTGGGGAAGCATATAGGGCATTCTTTTAGTCATTGACATGAGAGGGTTCAGTTCGTTGTGGGTGGTGCCGTCCCTGGGCTGGTGGTCTTGCATTCTCTAGGAAAGCAGGTAGAGCAAGCCATAAGAGCAAGCTAGTAAGCAGCACCCCTCCATGGCCTCTACATGAGCTCTTGCCTCCAGGTCCCTGTGTGTGAGTTCCTGTCCTGGTGTCTCTCTGTGGACTATGATTCAGGATATGTAAGCCAAGCAAGCCCTTTCCTACAGAAGTTGCTTTGGTCATGGTGTTTGTCACACCATGTAACCCTATTTAGTAGTCCTAAATAAGACACATTCTATGATGATTTGTATTTGAACATTTGATCCCCAGTTGGTGGTGCTGTTTGAGGAAGTTATAGAACCTTTAGAAGGTAGAGCCTTGCTAGAGGAAGCATGTCACAGAGGGTGTGTGGGGCAGGTGGACCCTGCCACCAGACAGAAGAACTGGTAAGGTTGTAGCAGGCTCAAAACCCAGGTAAATCTCATAATTGAGAATGGTTGGCCTTACAATCAGCTCCCGACCAGACTCTATCTGTCCTGGAGCATGTGACCATGATACCCTATTAAGAGAACCATGACAACCAGTCACATAGTATGAAAACCTAGAGTTCTCCATGCTAATGAGGAATTTAGATAGGCACCGAGTGTTTAACCAATGAAATTCCCTTCTTGGGTATCCATTCCTTCAAAAGATATTTAATCCTGATTCACCCTAAGTAAGACATATGCATTCACATCCACTATGAATAAAACAGTTTGGACAAGCAAGGACCTTCACTGAGGAAGGATTGCCTCAGGGGGAGGACTTTATTATAAAGAGCCACACCTACATCTCTCTTCTCAGCCCTCTGAACTCTTGGTACTCACTCAGAGCCAAGCCAGATTCTGCCCCAACCACGGGCTCAGCACAAGGCCCACAGACTGTTCTCAACTCCTCGAGGTGCCCAGTGGCATCTGGGCACACAGGAGTTTGAAAACCACAGTCTCCGTCCCAGACCCCACTGTTTCTCACCTAGGAAAACACAGGCTGGGACCTTTATCTCAGACTTACCTGAGTGACATTCCAGACAGCATCCTAGCATCTCAGCAGTGAGGTAGAAACACAGACTGGCAAGGGTGGGCTTTGAGAGTTTACAGTCTTGCCTCACTTCCAGTGCACTCTCTCTGCTGTCTAAGTGTGCTTGTGATCCCTCAGCTTCCTGTCATCATGTCTCCCCTGGCCATATGGACTCTCCCCTGCAACCTCAAGCCCAAATAAAAGTCACTGTTGGTAGTCCTTTATCACAGCAACAAAGTAACCAAAACAGATACAAAATAATTAGTTTCAGTATGTTGTTCACAGGCATGTATTATTATGTCCTATTCATGTTCACTTACCTCTTACACTCCCCCATGTCTCTTCCCTTGGTTGATTCCCTTCTTTCCCCAGTGGTTCTTCTCCATAAATTAACATTCTGAAAATTCGAGAAAGTTGTAGGCTTCTAGTTCTCAAAACATTTAATAAAGGTTCTTAAATGCTTCGACTTCACTTTTAGTCCAGTGCCCAAAGTTAGAGGAAGAAAGTGGCTACTAGGATATGGTGGGTGTGGACCTGTTTAGAAGTAGTTCCTTGAGGCAGTTCCAATCGTTGTTGTCAGCAGCATATTCCAGTAGCAAAACACTAAACATGAATCAACAGCAGCAGCTCCATCCAGAAGAAACCGAGAGGCTCTGCCAATCAGCATGAGTCCACCAAAGACGCGGCCAGAACACCCCCAGAAGTTCTTTGGTGCATTTCTCTCTGTGAAGTCATGACAAGCGAAGACCAGGGAGGAAAGCAGGGTGAGCCAATGCCAGAATGTTGTCAGAGAAGACCAGCATCAGCGAAGCCCAGTGAAAATCAGCAAGGCGAACCAATGCCAGAGCATCAGTCGCCGGCTGTTGGATTTTACTTATACCCTTTGCAAGCATCATGTATTTTCTCAAGTGTCTGCTTCAGGAAAACACCACATGCCCTTTCACTCAACATCTTCCAGAAAAACACCACGTGCCTGTTCTCAGCAAAACAGCCTCTCATAAGACAGCTTTCAGAATAAAGTATCACATGACACAATTGAGTCTCCAGTGAAACCAGAAATTCCCACTTCATAAAACTCCTGGTATTTTAGCTTTTTCTGACTCATTATTTTCTCTTGTTCTCTGCTCTCCACTTACATTAGGGAACTTCCTCCCTCATAGTTAACACAGCCCCCTTCTATTTCCAAGGCATTTTTTATGCACACATGTGTGCATGTGCATACACACACACACACACACACACACACACACTCTACCTATCTATCATCTACCTGTCTATCCTTCCTTTCTTTCTGTACACACACTATATCTGTCTCTCTCTATTTCTTTATCTCTCTATCTACTTCTCCCTCTTTCTGCACATATCTATCTATCTATCTATCTATCTATCTATCTATCTATCATATATCAATCTCTCCCCTCTTTACTTACACACTCAGGTCTCTAAATTCTGCATTTGAGAGAAAACATTCTCGTCTAGTTTGGCTTATTTCACTTAATGTGATAATCTCTAGTTCCATCCATTCTCTTGAAAATGACGTAATGGCATCCTTCTGTATGGATGAATAAAACTCTGGTATGCACAGATGCTTTACCATTTTATCTGTCTTTTTGTAGCTGCCTGTGGTCACACATCAACTGGGTTCACCTGAAAGGGGGGCTGGGAACGAAGAAGAGATGAAGCCAAGACAAAGTTCTCTGATCAAGGCTCAAAGCTTTAATGTTCCGCTCTCAATTTAAAGGGAAAGGCCCAACCAAAACCCTTTCTGGTTTAAGCCGGCGATGGGTGGAATAATCGGTTCTTGGTCAGAGATATCTCAAGGCAAGCCCAGGGGCAGTTCTTCTAAATTCTGTGCAGCCAAGGTGAGTAACTCCACCTAGATCCTATCACTTGTTGTGTTGTGGTAAACAAGGTCTCTCATGCCTGCTCAAGGCTGGGGGAAGGGCACAGTTTTTCCTTGTGGCCCACATCAGAAAATGGAAAGGAAATTTCCTCCCCTGAAAGCAAATCTGAGGGAGCAGCAGTTTTCTTCCTACAGGGTCCAAATTTGTTCTTAAAATAGCTAGCTGTGTCGGGGGCTTGGCTGGATCCCAGGGGGTCCCTCGTATGCTCAGGGCAGATCCGACTTCCACTGGGAGTTAAGCACGGCAAGTAGGTGCTGATGAACACAGAGCTTAGGAAGTTCAGAGTGAAGTTTGAGGCCAGCCACATTCCACAGTCACCTGCCCTTTGGATTAGTCTGCCATGTCCAGTGTCCTGCAGAACAAGAGACTTTAGAAATGGCGCTCACAGAGACCAGCATCTCTTGGGCTATTCTCATACCCAGCCAAGCTCATTTCAAGGCATTCAGACTATACCACAGTTAGCTGCTGACTCTACACTAACCTAATGTAAAGCCAGGCCAGTAATTACCACTGGAGGGGACTGTGTGTAAGGAGTCTGATTAACTTGTGGGATGACACAGCATTCTGAGCTGAGAACATCTAAAGCGGAAGGGTGGAGCTCATCTTAAGAATGAAACTCCCAGTGCAGATCCTGAGCTAAATGTATAACAACAGCTCGCTCTGAAGGTGTTAAACAAATGTTTGGACTTAATGGGTCAAGGGAGAGAGGGAGGGAGGATGGAAGGAAGGAAGGAAGGAAGGAAGGAAGGAAGGAAAGAAAAGAAGGAAGAGAGAAAGGCCCATGATTTGTTGAAGAATGATACCCTGGAGTCAAATAGTATGTAAATGCAAAGAGATTTTATTCTGCAGAGGTCACGAATCCTGGGGTCTCCCATTACCAGGATAGAGAGACAACCAAGTGAGCTTGCAGGCCTGATTTAAAGCACATTAGGGAATTCCAGGACAGGTGACCTCTATGTTAATCTGTTGGGTCCATCTCTACAAACATTCCATTACTAGGGTGTGAGGGCTGGAAACTTGCTGGGGAGGTCTGGAAACTGTTGTTGAGGAAGTAGTTGGGAAGTCTGGAAACTGCTGCTGACCCAGTGTCCTTGCCTCAGGTCAGGTGGTGGGGCAGCTTCTGAGGCCTGGATTTGCCTGGAATTGCCCAGTTCTTGGAAAGAGAGATTTAGGCTTAGTCTCCATAACTGCCAATGTGAAGCCTGTCATGGAATCAGCCTAGCTTTATCACCACGTGTTTCCCAAGTCTACCCCGACAAAGGTGATGTTGTGGATCAAGTCTGCAGAGGTCCACCTTACATGTGTGCCCTGAGAGATTTCCATCCTTGCTCCCCACCTGTGATTTTGTGATAACCCTTGACAGGAATGTTCTGGTTGGGGGACTCTATGCTCCCACAGCCTGGCTTAGAGGCATCACCTTGTAAATCACCCACACACTGCTGCAGATGCTGGATCCCAGCTCAGCAAGGTCTCCTGCCAAGCACCCATCTTTGCCTAAAGAACCTTCGCCCTGGTCCTCAGCCATCTCCCTACCCTGCGACATCCATTTCTTCCTTCTGAAGTTGTCGTCTGACCTAAGCCCTCTTCCTCAGTCCTCCCGACAGCCTTGTCTCCATCGATGCCCAGTATTCCAGGTGATGGTGTCGCTGTGATCAGCCACCCCCTTTTTTGACCTAGACTGCTGTGTAGAATTGTTCTCTCGATGTCACCGTGAGTGCCTAGGGTTTGTGTTCTGATATGTGACTAATAGCCATCAGCAGATGTTTGTTGAATGAATGACAGGAGAAAATGAACCAATACAGCTCCTTAAAGTCAGCCGTGCGGAACACAAGAGTGATTTCCAGTCTTCTGTTTACAAATCAGTTTCCTGTGGGTATTTGTGAGTAGGGAGAAAGGATCTATTTTGGCTTAAAGCTCATAGGGATACAACCCACAGCGGCAGTGAAGGCACACTGGCAGAAACGGGAGGCAGCTAGTAACATTGTCTGATCAAGGCCTGTCCCCTGTGATACACTCCCTCCTTTGAATATTTATTTATGTATGTAAGATTTATAACCTTAACCAGAGCTACCAGCTGGTGGTCAAACTTTCAAAAATTTGAACCTGTTGAAGCCATTTCACACCCAAACAGCCTGACAGCCTGCCTTTTGGGTATCTCTACCCACTGGGGAGAAGAAAGGAGAATTCAGAGGAAGCCTTCTTGCAGGAGAATGATACAATATCCTCTATAGTCAGATTTATCCACCATAACACTCGTGTCAGAATCGCTCTCGATTTTGTGGCCTCATCCTAGTCCCATGGGTGTAAAAGTCATGATTAATTTAAGTGATGACCTCATTCAGATTGCCAGGGATGGTTTGTGTCTAAGTTTTAGCCAATGCTTTTCCCAAAACCTCTTTGAAGGTTTGGGAAAAGGTTTTTGACTCATGACTGAAACACTGCACATATCAGCCCCCTAAAGAACGGAGAAGGCCAGGGAGAAGGAGCAAGAATCATGCCAAAGGCCTGCCTCATCACGGAGCCAAGGCTGCTCTGAGTGTGGGGTGGGACCGTCTGTGAGCTGCATATCATCCTGCCATGACATACACGCAGAAACTGAAAGTAAATACCTGGACGTTGCTGTCACAACTAAGCGTGTGACCAATGGATTTGTCTTGCCAAATAGACTGTGGGCCAGTTTGGGTGTTTTCCAAGATGTGTTTGAGTTGCTGGCAGAGCAGCCCATACAAGGGCCTTGCTTTAGGGTGACACAATAGTCTGTGCTGGATTGAAGAAAACACAGAAACCACTGCAAAGCTATTGTTCTCAGCTGGTATTTTCAGAAGCACTATTTAACTACACGAGTCAATTAATTTCGCCACCACTTAAGACAATCTGGGCTCTGTATTTTACAAGGCAGAATGATATAAAATATTGAAACCAAAAAGCATATTTCTTTTTTTGCCAGTTGAAGGCTAAAAGCATTGTAACTGACAGAGTGGATCCCTTAAAAAGATAAGAGACTTAGTAGATTCTTTTTATAGGATACACACGTTGTTAAGTGTCTGTATGGACCTATCATGTGCATGGTGTGTGTGTGTGTAGTATGTGAATACATGCAGGTGCCTGCAGAGGATAAAAGAGGCTTCCTGTCCCTGGAGCTGAGTTTCAGGTGACTGTGAGTCACACTGTATGGGAGCTGGGAACTGAACCAGCCTGGTCTGCAAAGGCCGAGTGCAGTCCTACTGAGCCACCTCTCCAGCTCCTGTATCTCCTGTATCTCGGTGTCAGTGACTGTAAACCTTTGTGGAATAGACGATGACACATTGACGTCTTTGCAGTTACTGGCACGCTCTCAATCTAGTTCTTGGATTTGAACATGATGCCATCATGAATACAAGAGAAAATTCTAGAAAAACTCCAGGAAGAGCTTATAAGGAAAGCCATGCTTTTTTTTAATTATGTCTTTTCATTTGTATTTCTATTTTTTTTTTTTTTCTGATACTGGGATACTGAATGTTTGACTTCCATTTTTTTTTTCTGGTCGTAACATTTAAGGAATCACCAAGATTATAAAAACATTACTCACAAGTTGCAAAATTAGGCTTTTGTATAATAATGAAGTGATTGTTTTGTGCATATGAATAGAAAAGATACATTTAAAAAATAGATATAATCTTATTTTTGTGATTATTTTCTTCTTCTTAGACATGACTCGGACCCCGTGGAACACTTTTAGAGTGCCAGATTATTTCATACGGGGTAGGACTATTTCTGTTTGCCATTTCAAAGACAGTCTTGGAGCTAGCAATCTGGGAGTAATTGTGATATGGAATAAAAAAAAAATCTTGCAGCAGCAGTGAAATGGACACATCTTTCCAGCCACATGACCACTGACTTATCGAATGCACTGCCTCAGGAGCCTTGGAAGGACTCCTGGTGTTGAAGGATGAGGCAGAGGAGTGTTCTAGAGAACTAGAGTTTATTTTGGCTTCAAAGCTGGTTACTATTCTAAGAGACAGAAAGCTGGGCAATGGCAGGCTGCAGCAGAAGGACGGCTTCAACAAACGAGCTTGATACATTATTTTAAGAATCCCTTCCAGGGCCGCATCACAGTGCCTCATTGCTTTGCATGAGGTATAAATCGAATCATATTTATACGACCTGCCTTCCTTGAAAAAACGTTGAGAGTCAACCACATTGACACATCTTAATCTCAGCGAGAGGAGCTCTTTGTTCAATCACGCGGTAGAACATTTCACCTGTGTCATGCACCTTGCTGTCCAGTGACCTCCTGTAAGTGGTCCTCTGGTGCCAGCAGACTGAAGGGTTGATTTACTAACATAGCTATTCCATGGGCTCCGGCAGTTCTCAACAGTCCTTGCAATTGAACTGTGGACAGGTATTTTTGTGGCCAGGTTTTTGGGCCATACGCAAAGGATTCTCTTATCATTAGTCGTGTTTGGGGGTTTTTTTGTTTCTTGTTTTTGTTGTCATTGTTTTGTTTTTTTAAAGATGTATTTAATGCATGTATGGCTGTGTGCATGCACTTTCTGAAGAGGTCGAAAAAGGGCAGCAGGTCCCCTGATACACGTGGCTGTGAGCTGCCACGTGTGTGCTGGAGATTAAACCCCGGTCCTCAGGAAGAACAGTCAGTGCTCTTAACCACTGAGCCGTCTTTCCAGTCCCTGGTTTGATTCCTTTTTTCTTCTTTCCTCCATGTGAAGACATGATTTTAAAATATCATTGTGCCGGGCAGTGGTGGTGTACGCCCTTAATCCCAGCACTTGGGAGGCAGAGGCAGGTGGATTTCTGAGTTTGAGGCCAGCCTGGTCTACAGAGTGAGTTCCAGGACAGCCAGGGCTACACAGAGAAACCTTGTCTCGAAAAAACCAAAAAAAAAAAAAAAAAAAAAAAAAAAAAGAACTCTCGAGGGACATTCTCCTTTGTGTGTCCACACAAAGACAGCAGCTGCTCTCACCCAGTGGCTCCCCCTTGTCAAAATGGTCACCACCAAAAGGAAGTCAGTTATGATAATCCTGGTTTTTTTTTTTTTTTAACTGTTTCACAAAAGACCATCGGGGACGCCAGAAGTTCTCTGCCATGCCTCTCTCAACGAAGTGAAGACCAGTGAAGATTGGAGACCAAGAAGCATTGCAAAGCTAGCTGTGCAAGCAGCCCTCCGTCACTGTCTGTCTAGTCCTCTTTATACTCCCTCCAAATGTCACGTGTCCTCACACAGGTCTTGCCTCCCATGGGTCTTGCCTTACCACGTGAGTGAGTCTGACTTAGCAAAACTCCATGGGAGTCTGTATCAGCTGACGTAACTCTGCCATCATCACTTTGAGAGGTTACTATTTCAATATATAAGTTCTGCATGGGCACAAACATTCAGACCATATTAAGACACACATCAAACTCCAGATTGGGAAGCCAACTCTGGTTATAGGTGTTAGACACCCTACCTCCATTGGCATCGAAAATGAAAACAAAGGATCAGCAAGATGGTTCAGTGGGTAAAAGTGCTTGCCACCAGGCCTGATGACCTGAGCGTGATCCCCAGGACGTACACAGCTCAAGGAGAGAACCCATCCCTATAAGCTGATTTCCACGCATGAGCTGTGGTGTGATCACGTGTGCACCTTTGGCCATAGGGTATATCCTCAAGAAAGAGCTTAGTGGCCTTTTATATAGTCACCTTTGCTCTTTCATGTGGACACAGCGAGAAGGCGCTGATTGGTCCAAAACTGCACACCTCCAGGGATATGAAGGAGGCCTTTCTTTTGCTTACAAGACACCTGGCTCGTGGCATTTTGTTATTGCAGTCTGAGTATGTTGTCACTCAACAAGAGCTTCAAGAATAAGGTTCAAGAAACCACTGAAGTTATTAGTGACTTAAGTTGCCAGGAAGCCCTCCCTCCCTCCTTTTCCTCCCTCCCTCCTTTCCCTCCCTCCCTTCTTCCCCCTCCCCTACTTTCCTCCTTTGCCTCTTCTCCCTTCCCTCCCCCATTTCTCTCCTTTGCCCCTCTCTCCCCTTTCACACTGGGGCTCTTATATGCTAAGCACCTACTTTATTTTATTTTCAATCATCAAACTTTTAAGGAGTTTATGTTACAGAATAAAGTGTGGATTGTATAATAAAATGCTTAGGGCCAGAAGGTCTTAGATTTTGGATATTTTCGTGGGTTTGGAATACTATCATATGCAACGAGCTATCTCTGAGGTAGTGACTGATTCAAAGCCGACTGACATTTGTGTTTCCTGTCACATAGGAAATAATCTTGCAATTTTTTTTTTCATAATCCCTCCCAAAAGACAGAGGTTTCATGGTGGTGTATTTTCTACCTGTGATGTCATACTAACACCTGGAAAGTTTCAGATTCAGGGCAGGGGTTTAGTTCTGTCCTAGCACACACATCAGAGTTCCGTGTTTGCTTTTTTTGTTGTTGATGTTGTTGATGTTTTTGTTGTTTGGATTGGGGGTGCTTGTACAATATATATTCAAACGATAGAGGTTAAATAAAGAAAATATCTGCCAGAAGACGATTCTGGTTAAATATAGAAAACACTATGGCCATACCCAAGCATGGGCTTTCCCAGTGTGATACCACCCAAGCACTCTCAGTATTCCTGAGAGCGTCCAATGCTGGAAATTACTGGCAGGGCTTCCCTTGTAAGTTGTTACGGTCTAATGGAGGCAGACAGATTTCTCTGTCTTTTTTATAAACCGGACAAGCTCAGAGGGAGAGGAAAAGATTGCGCGATGTCATAAAGTGAAAAGGTTACATGAAGTACTCCACTACATTATGCCTTGTACGATATAAGAGAGCAACTATTTTTATTTTAGAAATATATCCCCTCTCTGTATGACAGCTAGTTGTATGAATTAAGAACTTGAGAGTGCATGGACCAGAAAGCCAAATCAGTTTTTGCCTGATTTTCATTTCCTACAATGGTTAATGAGAGGACAGTAGGGAAGACTGGCTGTGGTGCCTGATGACCTGGGTTCTATCTCCAGGTCCCACTTGGTGGAGGGAGAGAAGCGACTCCTGAGTTGTCCTCTGACAACACCGTGCCCTCTCTAGCAGGATAAACTGAATCCCGAGATCAGTGAGCATAAGAAACCCACTCTTCCCTGTTTCTCTGGGGTGTTCTGTCACAGCATGAGAAAGAAAGGGAAACAGTGTCTACAGCGTAGCAACCTTTTAAAAACAATCAGTTAAAAGATGTTTGTGTGGCCTTACTGTTTATCTTTAAAATGGTTATGTAGTATGCCACTAATTTTGTCTGTGTTAATTAGTGTTAATTAGTGAGTCTCTTTTGTTGGTCATTAAATTGGCTCAGGATTTTCCCTCGGGCTCATCGTTGTCCACAGAGAGATAGGCTTGTACTTCTCAGGAGTGTTGGATTTGTTTTTGTTGGTTGGTTGGTTGGTTTTTGTTTTTGTTTGAGTCAGGGTCTCACTATGTAGCCAAGGCTGGCCTCAGATTTCTGGTGAGTCTCCTGACTCATCGTCCCAATTGCTGAGATTACAGGTGTGTGTCTGGTAATCCTTGGAAACATTTTAATTCATGAAGCTCCTACCTGCAGGGTGTAATGCTCCACTGTTCCAGATTGATGTCCCCAGATTGTCCTTGGCTTATCTGTGTCTTCTCAGTACAACAGTGCAAAGCTCAGGATGGGGCAGGCCAGGGGTGGCCTTTAGTTTAGTGGCCTTGGAAGTCCAGAACTGGCCAGAAAGAGCCCAAAGGCCAAGACTTTCTTGATGGGAGATTGACGACGCAGGACAAAATAATTATTTATGTTGCTTTGGCTTTTGGGAGAACTTCAGAGCCCTGTGAGTTCCATAGCATTGGGATGAGACACTGAAAACCAAGTAAAGTAAGTAAAGAAGGTTTGTCAAGCGGAACCCCAGAAAGGCTGCCTTGAGCACACATAGGCTGGGCAACAGTCTCTCTTCCTTGAGATGGGATGATCACAGCCAGTGTTACCTGTGTGGTGGGGAGCTAGGGTACAGGCCTTGCCAAGAGCCGCTCATCCACGTGAGGAAGAGTCAATGAGATGGCTTCCAGCACACTTTGGAGCTGCAGAGTGTAACGCAAGCGTGTGTCGCTATGGTGAGGAGGATCCGTGTGTACCATCTGCCACCACATTCTGCTTCCTCAGAAGGCTGGCCCTGGATTACATTTCTCTCCTCATTTGAATGAAGGAGCAGCTACTCTGGAACGCTGGCAACAGATCTGCCTCAGTGGAAGCTAAGCTCCACTAATGGTCACTGTAGACTCTGAGCAAGTTCTGACCTACGTGGCCTTCTGGTATCTGCAGGGATTGCTTCCAGGGAGTCCAAATCTGTGGATGCTCAAGTCCCATGTATAAAACGGTGCAGGATTCTCATTTGACCTGTGCACACCCTCCCATTATTTTATTTTTATTTTATTAACAATAAAGAATTTTAAAGAATTATTTTATTTTTATTTTATTAATTATTTTATTTTTATTAATTATATTATTTATTATGCGCGTTCTTGATGCATGGGTGGAATGCTAGGGAAGTCGCAGGGAGGGTGTGGACCCCAGGAACTGGAGTTAAAGGCAGTTATGAGCTGCTCAATGCGGGCCTTGGAACCTGAGCTCTGGTTCTCTGCAGAGCACTAGCAAACCCCTCTCCTTGCCCCCCTCCCTCCTCGTGTCACCACTCTAGCTCCGCCCACACACTTCAAACCATCACTGAACTATTCCCAATGCTGACCCCAATGTGATGCTCTGTGAATCCCAGCTACACTCCACTGTTCGGGACCGATGACTGGAACGATGTCTGAACCAGTGGTTTTTACGAACATTTCAGGGGGTAGATGATCGATTCTGAAGACTCAGGAAGCAAGCTTCCAAGAATTCTTTAATCTGCGAAACAGATGCTGAATCCTGAATATTCCCATCTGTCCGACATTCCATTGTTGTGACCTGATCCTTAAGGTTCCCTAAAGATTTGAGAGGAGAGGAACAAGACTCTCATTACACAATAGCAAGTTCAAGTAGCAAAAGTGAAACCTTCTTTACAATTTCCTTCCTGTGAAACCAGGTGTCAGCCAAACTAAGGCAAAAATGGCCGCAGCGCCAGTTTGACCCTGAGCACGGTGGTTTTATAGTCACAGACATCTGCCCGCTTTGTCTCTGACTGGGTTCCTCGGAGAGTTATGAGCTTCCTGACCACCTAGCAGTCCTGCCCGAAATCTCATCCTCTGGAGTCTTGATATTCCCACTCCCTTCCTGACACACGGGCTTACCCTTGTACCAGATTCATTTTCCATCCTGAGATAAACATTTGGCTTCAATGAGGTGTAAGTGTAAATTTTTTTGCAACCTATTTTTAATAAGGGTTCAACTCTCCTCCAGTCCACCACCCAGCAGAGGTAGTGGAAGAGAAGTTATTAGGACATGGGGGAAGTGGACCTGTTCAGCAATCGTTCTTTAGGAGTGAGCTCGATCTTCTTGGGCAGTCCTGTAGAAACACCAAATGACTCAGCTGCTGCAGACAGACGCCAGGCAGCTGCAGTTTGATCCTGAAGGAAACCACAAGGCTCGCCAGCTGGCCCAAGGTGAGGCTGAGGAAGCAGCAGGCTGCCGCAGGAACCTCACTCGCAGTTCTTGAGTGAGTTTCTCTCAATGGCGGCATTATCACAAGTTGAGTTCACCAACGCTATGTAAGGCAAACCAATACATGCGTGTCTTTGGCGAGGTGAAGCAAACCAAACCAAGACTCAATGCTCGTCTCCCACTGTCTGTGGGGTCATATTTATACTCCTTCATCCTGGGTCCTTTCACGTGTTTGCTATATCAAAACACCCTTTCACCTGTGTCTGCTCCAGCAAAACATCATTTGACATAACTGACTTTCCAAAGAAACTAGAAGTTTCCATTTCAATGGAGGTGTTCACCCAAAGGCCAGCCTTGAGGTATTACCGATGCCTCCTGCCTCTCCGTGACTCTTCAATGTGCTCTCACTGCTCTAATGTATTTCCTACTGACATGCGGCAGAATGAGACTTGTCTTACTAAGAGCAACAGTTTTTAGCTAGACGTCCTCTTACAGCCAATGACTGTCAAGCATGCTTATTTCTCCTCTTCTTCCTTCTCCTCACTCCCCCTCCCTCTGTGCACGTGTGTGTGTGTGTGTGTGTGTGTGTGTGTGTGTGTATGTGTGTTCCTCGTTCTCCTGGGTGGCCCATCCTGGTCTGTTCTGGTCTAAGCACTCTTAGCTCATGACTCACAAGGATTTTTCCACCTCATTCTCCCACTAACTATGATCTCCAAGAACAGAACTGTGATCTCCCCACAGAGCCTTTAGGATTTAGAACCAGCAATGGTATACAAGCAATCCTTAAATATTTTCTGAGTGAAGGATGACATTTGACAAATTATGACAAGAGTTTTAGGGAAAGTATTCTAGAGACCTTGTCTCACAGTGATGGCCAGTGCTGCTGTAACCCCTGCTTGTCAGAAATAAAACTGTGGCCTTAAGTGACCGATTGGACAGATTTGATTTAAGATGGCCTTGAATTTGAATATCTAGTTCTCTGGAAATTTATCTCTTCTCTTTCCTCTTTGTCTCTGAAACAGTTTAGAATCAAAGGTAACCTCAAGCTCAGCGTGACTGGGCTACTTAATCTTCTGACTGTTTTATGCTTGTATTTGATAGTAATAGTAATCTAATATTTAAGAAGGACATTCAAGAAGCTCGGTGAAGGAAGGCTGATATCACCCTCCATGGAAAGAGCGCACTTGCCACTTTTCCTTAGAAAAGGTTCCCGTGTCATGCTTCATTAACTGGAAACAGGCTTTGAAACTTGCCTTATGCAGTGGTGCATGCCTTTAATCCCAGGACTCTGGAGGCAGAGGTAGGCAGATTTCTGTGAATTCAAGGCCAGCTTGGTTTACAGAGTGAATTTCAGGACAGCCAGGACTACACAGAGAAACAAAACTTTTTGGTTTTGTTTATTTAAAAAATAACAGCAAAACCCCAAAAGAATACAACAACAACAACAACAACAACAACAACCAAAACAACTGTAGGCTGACTCTCCCCTGTGGCCTGCGCAATCGTCTCGCTGGCAAGAATGCACGCGGGCATCAGGATCCTTCTGCAGCAAGCGTTTATTGCGACGAACGGAGGAAGAGAGAGAGACCCAAGATGGCGCTGCTTTATATACACCCTAGGGTGAGGTGGACATATCTGATTGGCTGCTTGCTCAAAACCCCGTATGACGCCCCGGGTTGGGTGGTGACTTGGCGTGCTTTCACCACCTGCACATGCGCAATTTACTTGTTTACCCACGGAAGTGGATACCAGCGCCATGTTGTAATGGCGAATGCTGTCACCGCTCACCGAGGCTTTCTACACTCCCCTCATCTAGCCCTTTGAGAAATAAATCTTAAACATGAAAAATCAACATATGTTTCTTTGCTTTTGGTTCAGGACCAGAAGTGTAAGTTGCTTCAAGTGTTGCTCAGTCAGGAAGAATCTGTGGGATGAACTTGAATGAGGAGGTTCTAGTGAGTCAACTGCTTCCCCCATGACACACACACACTCACTCACATACACTCGTACACACACACACACATACACTCTCATACACACACTCACACATACACTCACACACTCATACATACACACACTCACATACACTCATACACACACTCACACATACACTCTCACACACACACTCACACACTCACACACTCACACATACACTCACACACACTCACACATATACTCACACATACACTCACACACTCACACACACACAGTCTCACACATACTCACACATACTCACACACTCACACACACTCACACACACTCACATACACACACATACTTACACATACACTCATACACTCACACACACACTCACACACACACACTCACATACACACATACTCACACATACACTCACACACTCACACTCACATAGACAAACACACATACATAGTTCCTTCACTCAGATATCTGTTCTTTGTTAATTTTCCTCATGAAGGGAAGAGACTTAGCACTATTACTCTGTTTTAGGAGAGATTTTTATTTTTACTTATGTGTATGTGTTTGTGTGAGTGTAGCCACATGTGTGTGAGTGTAGCCACATGTGTGTGAGTGTACCCACATAACAGTGGTTCCATATGGCTTAGTTCATCTCTCAATGTGTTCCAGAATCACTCACTATAAACGCGGCTTAACACATACGCAGACTGCACCGTCATGTTGAAATGTTTAACGGATGGACTCCGCTGTGGGCAGGTGCACTTCAGGCTCCCTAGTCTTGCTTCTCATCCAGGATGAAGAGCTCAGATTCTGGAGGACACCAACCAGTGTGGATTATTCCTGCGCCGCTGGGACTTGCGCAACTGTGATGTCTGATTCTGCGCATTTGGGCTCTCAGCCTGAGCTCTGTTGGGGAGAAGGAATTACAGCTTCCACTCACTATGAGCCCAAGGCTGTGCTCCCAGAACAAAGAAAGTGGCAGACAATATTGAGTACAAACTGATGAGTGGGGGTGGACAGAGACAGTGGGCTGCCCTGAAGGGAGGGGCCGAAAAAGAAAAGGCTAGACACCTCAGTCCCCCGTTGCTCAGTTTGGTCAGGCTAGTGAGGATGCGCAGACTGTGGAGCCAGACCCACTTTCCCAGCCAACTCAGGACCCCAGGGAGGGAAGGTAGGTCAGGGCCATCCGTATCCACAATGGGGTTGAAACAGTTCTTTCCCTCCAAGTGATGATGCAGACACAGAAGCGGAGCAGACACAGCCGTTATTTTAGGACTTTCTCAAATTGTTCTCAGATTTGGGAATTGGTTTCTAAAGAAAGTGCTGTGCCTAGTTGTCTTGGAACCAGAACTGTTGACATATCATATATATATAATTTTTGAAATTAAAATATAATTACATTATTATCTCCCTCTGTTTTTCCCCTTCAGCCCTTCAAATGTTCACCCCATTCCTGACCTCTCTGAAATGTATGACCCTTCTTTTTATCTTTAATTGATGTTACACACATATTCCTAATATATAAATAAATCTGCTCAGTCTGTATAACCTTACTTGACATCTATATTTTAGGGTTTAGATGTTTGTGTATTATGTTAGATTTGTCTGACTCATAGCTTTTTCAGTGCCAGCAGGTTGTAAAATTTGTTTCAGACTTGCCAGAGAGAGGGGCCCTAGGCTTTGTAGAAATTCTGAACAATGGATTCCTTGTAAAGGGTGGCAGTGTTTTTTACATCACCTTTCCGATTCACAAGAAGATATGGGCCGTTTAATCTTCCTGAGTAAGCGGCTGTTGTGCCCTCCCCCTGCATCCCTAACCCCACACTGTGGAAATCCCAGACCTTCTCTTTTCCTGGGCCTGGTCTGCTAGGGCCTCCCCTCCAGACTCTGCATGCACCACTCGGCACCGGCTTTCCCTCTGGCTGGAAATGGCAGAGTATGGAGAGGGGAGAACAAGGGGCAATAATCGCCATGTGGTGAGGCGATTATAAGGAAGAGCACTCTATCTCTTACAGTCAAGGAGCTAGGGTGATCCAGAGTGAGAGGCTCTCATCTGGCCACGCCCTGATGCTGCATCATCTGGAGAAGGTAGAAGACCAGGTGCTTCCTTTGGGTCTGCTCACAGCCCTGCCCACTGGCTCTATCTATATCTCTTTTATTTGTGTTGATGCAATGCCTTGATCTAGTGTCCTGGTTGGCCTGGTACTCTCTGTGTGGCCCAGGCTGGCCTTGAACTCGTGACAGTTCCTGAGTGCCAGGAGTCTAGGCACACCGTGCCTGGACATCCTCTCCTCTTTAAACTCTCTTTAGAGCGATGGTTCTCATCCTTCCTAAGGGCGAGATCCTTTAATACAGTTCCTCATGTCGTGGTGACCCCCAACCACACATTATCTCCATTGCTTACTCTGTAACTGTAACTGCTAATTTTACAAATGGTAATATAAGTATCTGATATGCAGGATGATACAAGACCCCTGTGAAAGGGTCAATCGACCCCAAATGGCTCGTGACTTACAGGTTGAGAGCCACTGCTTTAGAGCTTCTGCCTGTCCCCTGATGGGACCCGATCCCATGCCTTCCTAAGCCAAGGGTTTCTGGGTACCTTTCATGTGGCTATGGCCACCTCCATGCATATAACCCTGCTCGCCTGACTGCTCTTCCTTGTTCCCTGAATGTTCTCTTTTAGATGTTTCCCTCCTCTGGTTTTAACTACAAGTGGTGCTCTTGTTGACTGCTGGCAAGCATCAGGTGCCCATCCTGTTGCTGATTTGAATACTGAATATTTATTGTCCAGCATGCTCCGTCCCCACGGCATATCTGAGAATATGAGACTCACCAAGGCACACAGCTGGGCTTGAAGTCAATGCTCCTGCCTCTCAAGTCAGAGTGCTTCCCTCTGCAGGCCATGTAGGCCTAGCGCTCCTCCTTCTGCCTGCTGAACTTAGCTTGAACTTAGCAGAAGGTTGGTGTGTTCTAAAAACAGCTAATATGACTTCAGGGGTTGGAACTGTAGTAGAATGCGTTTTGCTAACTCATTCATCAGAGACACTTGCCTGCCTCTGACTCTGTAATTCACTGTGATTCTAAAAACTACACCCTGGCTCCCTAAAGGGCTCAATTTTAGACTCCCAGTGTCTTGACAATACAGGATTCACTTAAAACTGGAGCGGCAGGAATTTTTTTCTAGCACTTTCCTTTTATATCAGAAATTGGAAGTAGCAATCAGTGTAGTTTTATTCCCTACAAAAAGATGTAGATAAATCTTTGTCAAGAGTGAGGCAAGCTGCAGCCTGGGCTGTGGCCTCTGCCATGCAAACACCATCACTAAAGGTCAGCTCCTCAAAGAGAAAAGAGGAGGAGGAGGAAGAAGAGGAGGAGGGGGAGGAGGAGGAGGAGGAAAAGGAGGAGGTGGAGCCACAGGCAGTGTGGGCTTTGGCATCCTACAGATCCAGTTTCATGATCTAGCTGGGTGACCTTGGTACTCTCCCAGCCTTGGCTTCTTCAGTCATGATGTGGACATGAGAAATGAGCAAACAGGGCGTGAGGTCTCAGATGCTCGGTGATTCAGCCGCTAAGCCTCAGCCTGACACTTCAGCAGAGAATGCAATGTCACTTTGGAGAAAACCTGAATCACGATTAAGGGGACTGAGTGAGAGGGGAAATGCTGGGGGAGAAAGATCCTGGAATAAAACCAGTATGGCAGGGAAACCTAGGGACAGGTTAGCCTGGGACTCTGCTTGGCCTGAGATAGACACATCCCTTTCCTAACAAAGTGGACCCACACCCTCACAGAGTTGCACACACACCCCAGGCCAAAGAAAGCAGTCAGGTCACGCTGCCCTTGCAACTCTGATTCTTTTCCTTCTCAGAACTAGCTAAGAGCGGTGGCTGCTGAGTGCTGATCCAGCCTGGGCTGGAGGAGTATACTTTCAGTAGTAGGTCATACTGTGTTCTCTAAGTGAACTTTTAGGGGATGTCCCTGTTTACCATCTCATGTCTGTGCACGATTTGGGCACACATACGGTTACAGTCAGATGCATTAGGGGAAAAGACACGCACTGTGAACAATGGCTTATGTAACAGAAGCCAGTCAGTTAAAACAAAAGTCCACCTCTGTACCCTTAGCAGCAAGTCCTCCTCCTAGGTCACAAAGGGTGACTCCAGGCCACAACCAGGTGCTCTGAAACCCTCTGTCTCAGGTTGTCCTTCTCCCTTGCAAAGTATGACCTCTGTCATTGCTACACCTTACTTCGACTAAAACCCTTCCATGCCTTATTATGTGTGGGCATGTCTTTGAGCAAGATACCAAGATCCTGGAAATATCTTCACCAGACAGAGACCACTTGGGCAGAATGCAGGGACCATGGGTGGAGGGAGCCATCTTGGACTTGAATGAGTCCAAGAATGAGCCAAGTGACCCTTTGTATTGAAGGGCAGCACTGTTTGTCAGGACAGACCCTTCCTGAATGGAGACTTTGGGTCTTAGAAGAAGCTGCTGAGATACATTTGCTGTAAAGGTTCCTATAAAGTTTGAGGCCACCATCTTTGTGTGGGTTTCTGTATGAGAAGGCTGAAGCAAAAGCGACTGTTTGGAACAACCCCACCCCCACCCTCCAGTGGTCGATAAATCGCAGATTCTAGACAGAGGGTCATGAATGGCTGACATTTTCCTAACGGGGAGGGGCTTGGCCCACCAGGGAGTGGCATTATTGGTAGGTGTGGACTTGTTGAATGAATTGTGTCATTGTGGGGGTGGACTTTGAGGCTCCTTTGCTTAGGCTCCTTCCAGTGTGGAAAAGACTCTCCTTTTGTTTGCCTTATGAAGTTAATCTCTTGCTGGCTGTCTTCCAACCAAGCTGTAGAATTCTTCTTCTCCAGTGCCATGTTTGCCTGGATGCTGCCATGCTTCCTGCCTTGATGATAATGGACAGAACCTCTGAACCTGTAAGCCAGCCCCAATCAAATGTTGTCTTTTATAAGAGTTGCCTTGGTCATAGTATCTCTTCACAGCAATGGAAACCATATATATACCAGAGTAGTTGGGTTGACTACATTGTAACTGGAAAAACTATGGTAGTCAGTTACTATTTACATAGATAGAGGATTAAACTCAGTGCTTCTCACATGATACATTATCAAGAAACAGCAGGCAGGGATGGAGAGATGCCTCAGTGGTTAAACTGTTACCAGCAAGTTGGCTCAGGACCAGCATGGAACCACAATTTACATCCCCAGAACTGACAGAAATGCCAGGTTGGTGTGGTAACCTGCCTGTAATCCCAGCACTCAGAAGGCAGAGATAGGAACTGTAGAGCAAGCTGGTTAGCTGGCTTAGCTGAATTAGCAAGTTGTGGGTTTAGTGAGACCTGGCCTCAAAAATAACGTGAAGAGTTGTCAAAGACATCTTTGCTACTTTTCTTGTTGCTGTGACAAGACACCACGACCAAGGCGACATAGAGAAGAAAAAATTTATTGTGGGCTTAACAGCTTCAGAGGTAAGTTGGTGAGCATCATGGCAGGAAGCATGGCAGACGGCAGGTAGACATGGAGCAGTTGCTGAGAGATTGCACTTTGAGACACATCTACCAGGCAGAGGGCTGAGAATGGTGTGTGCTTTTGAGATCTCAAAGCCCAACGCCAGTGACCGCCTCTTTCCAACGAGGCCCGATGCTCCTGATCCTTCACAAACAGCACCACCAACTGGGAATCAAACACTCAGACTTGTGGCTCATAGCATATGTGTGGAGGTCAGAAGACAAACTCAAGAGTTGGTTTTCCCTTCTACCTTCTCATGGGTTTCAGGGATCAAACCCAGGTCATCAGGCTTGTGTGGCAAGCACTTTATCCCCTGAGCCTTCTTGTTGGCTCCAAGACAGGGTAACCATGGCTGGCCGGGAACTTGGAGTGATTCTCCTGCCTCTGCCACTTATGTTCTAGCATTATAGTAGGCACATGATACATGAACCAAATACTGTGATGTGTTATGTCTTAGTCAGGGTTTCTATTGCTGTGAAGAGACACCATGGCCAAGGCAACTCTTTTAAGGGACAACATTTAATTGGAACTGGCTTGTTGGTTCAGAGGTTTACTCCATTATCATTGAGGCAGAAAGCATGGCAGCATCCAGTCATGCATGTAGCTTGAGAAGGAGCTGAGAGTTCTACATTTTGTGTCTTTATAGAGTGTGTTTATGCATGTACGTGTGTGCATGTGTGTGCTTATATATGTGTGGGAGTGTGTATGCGTGCATGTGACAAACAAGACAAAATGAATAAAATAAAAAAAAGCACAAGAAATGCATGTGCACTCATACACACATGCACGTATGTGTGTGCTGTGTACCTGTATGTACTCTTGTGCATGCATGTGTGTATGCATGTTTAGAAAGAGATCAGGAAAAGACTAGCATGCTCTGCAGACTGCCGGGGGAGGGTTTCAAAGCCCACCCTCACAGTGACATGCTTCCTCCAACAAGGTCACACCTCCTAATATTGCTGGTCCCTGGGCCAAGCATATACAAACCTGTCGCTTCTCTATCTGACCAGCAGACAGGAAAGACACAAGTCGGAGTTCTCAACACACTTTATTCAGGATCCTTTACAATCTCCTCTCTGGAAGCCCTCCTCCCTCAGCCCCTTAACGTCCTTTTATACCCCTGCCTGTCCCAGTCAGCACCTGCCTCGTGGGCATGCCTCATTGGTGCACCTCAAACAGCCCGATTCTCGAGTAGTTCTGTGGTTGTGGCTCAGTTAGGGAAAGGCGCTGCGTGCAAACCGCCAAGAAGCGATGCTCGAGCGCCATTCATAAGATTTGGCAGGTGCCATTCATAAGATTTGGCCCAGGCGCCATTTTAGCTGGCCACACCGCTACACCCACTCCTCACACAAACCACCACACATTACAAGTAAAACGTTGTTGTTGTTATTATTATTAATTGCAAATAAAGTTTGTTTCATGTATTCTGATCAGTTTCCCTTTCCTCATATCCTTCCAAGTCCTCTTCCCCTTCCTACCCTCACCAGTGCACACCTTTTCTCTCTCAAGACAGCAGACAAAAGTGACAAACAACACAAAATGAACAAAATGAAAAAAAAGCACAAGAAATGCATGTGCACTCATACACACATAATGCATGCACACACATTCACACGTGTTCACATACATGCACAGACATACATGTGCACATGAACACATGTACACACATGCACGTGCATGCACAGGCACAGGCAATGCACACACACATGCACACACATTCACACACATATATGTGCACATGAACACTTACACACACATGCAATGCACACATGCACATACTATGCACCCACATGCACATGCATGCACACACATGCACACACATCCACGTGCACATGAACACTTACACACACGCACATGCAATGCACACATGCACATACTATGTACCCACATGCACATGCATGCACACGCATGCACACATACACATGCACATGAACACTTACACACACATGCAATGTACACATGCACATACAATGCACACACATCACATGTATGCATACACACAGGCAATGCACATACACAGGCACACATGTGTGCATGCACACACACACTCCATAAAAAACACAGAATCAGAAACCATAATATATAAGCAAAAGACCAGTAAGGTTTAAAAAATTATCCAAACAAAGCATTATGAGACAAGAAAGTTTTCCAAAATCCCTTTGTGATGGCTTTTATGTCCATCTTATGCTAGACACGGGGCCTACCCCTTAAAGACAGTCTGTATACCCAGGGAGACTTCATTAGAGAAACTAAGTTTTCCTTCTGAGTACTCATCAGTTATAGATTCCTTCTTGACTGGCAATAGACACTTGTGTCTACTGCCCCACGTCAGCTCTGGGACCCTGTCTGGTTTGGAGCTGTGCAGGCCTGTGGATGCTGCCTCAGGTTCTGTGAGTGCATATGTGCTCAGTCCTGTTGTGTCCACAAGGCCTCGCTTCCTTGGTGTGATCCATCTGCCGTGGATCCTACAATCTTCCCACCTCCTCTTCCACACAGTTCTAATCCCCTCCTAATCCCCGAGGGACAGGGTCTAAGAAAGATGCTGCATTGAGGTCTGAGTGTTCCAAGACCTCTCATTGTCCAGCTGTGGCCCTCTGGATTAGTGCCCATCTCCTGCAGGAGGAGGCCTCTCTGCTAACGGGTGGAGCAGAATGTCACGAGAGTAATTTTATTGCTACCTTCCTTTAGCAGAACGATCATATTTGATCCATAGCCTACTAGTCTTGGAGCCTTGGCTATCTGAACAGTGTCAGACGTGGGTTCCATTTCCTTGAGTGAGCCTTAAATCCAATCAGATAGTGGTTGGTTACTGCTGAAATATTTGCACCTCTCCAATAAAACATTATCAGATAGAAATGTATTCTAGAGACTCACACTATTGTCCGTCACCGAGACCAGTAAAGCTCTTTTGAAAACAATCCCTAAATTCACAATTGCAGCTAGAGAAGCAGGTTTTCTACTGGGTCCAGCATCTATAAATCCCAAACCGAAGTGCAAATGGATTACCTCAAAACACCCTGTGGTGCTCGGCGTGCTCCGTGCCACTTGTTATATGGTCTCAGAAGGAAATGGTTTACACTCTCAAGCTACTTCCAGGGAGATGAAAAAAACTTAAGCCATTTGCTAAATCACATTTGCTGATACACGAGGAAACTGGATCGAGGTGGAATGCCTCAGGCTAGTGCAGGAGGGTTGGTTAATGAGTATGGGGCTCGGGGCTAGGTAAGGGAGAGGTTATCAGAAGCCAGAGGGTGACTGCAGACATGGCTGCCTTGAGGGAGCAGAGACCACAGGAGACAGACCTCTCTACTTCCTGGAGGAGGGCAGAGCAATTTGAGCACATTCTCTCTGCAGCTTTCTAACTTTTTCTTGGGACCCTGAAGGAACGTCTCATCTGGATCCCACAAGGCAAATTTGGATGGGTTCCCAGGAGAGAGTGGGCCAGAGAAGTAGATGGAAGCCCAAGGAACCAGCAGACACACCTCACACCCTGCATCCCCGTCTAAGAGCACAAGAACGATGTCCAGCAAGCTTGGATGACTTGCCTGGAGTCTCATGGTAAGTCAAGCCTTCCTGTCCTGGATTCTACCTCTTTTCTTGGTTTCCTCCTCTAGATAAGGAAATGCTTCTGTCACCTTGCTTTGGATCTGGAGTTGAGGAGACAGGTTGAGCCTCTTCCAGGAATTTCCGGTGTCAGGGTCAGCTATGGGTGACTCCGGATGGGTCTTCAGGTCTAAAGAGAAAGTGCAGCTGTTCAGGAGACTAGCAGAGCCAAGGGCCCTTTGGCTTTGAGCCATATTCTCAGTTCAAACACTTTCTCAGCAAGGACAGAAAGAGACAGCATATGGAAATACCAGGAACAGGGGTACTAATTTCAGCCCATGAATAGCCAGGAGGATTCCTACCTAGGAAAGCCACACAGCCACAGAGAGCTGTCTTGGATCTCTGGTAACTTGAGCATTGTATTCTTCTTGCTTCCCAAACATGCTCCCTTGACCTGTCTCTCCGAGGGTGTTTTGCTTAAGAGGATCTCTCTCTTAAAAAATTTTATTTATTTTTATTTTGTGTGTATGGGTGTTTTCCATGTATGTATGTATGTATGTATGTATGTATGTATGTATGTATGTATG
>JANHMN010000001.1:258085908-258097051 GCA_030674055.1 Rhabdomys pumilio | reverse complement strand
ATGTATGTATGTATGTATGTATGTATGTATGTATGTATGTATGTATGCATGCATGCATGATGTGCATGCATCTTCTCAGAGGTCAGAAGAGGGCACAAGATGCCCTAGCATTGCACTTACAGATGATTGTGAGCTGCCACGTGGGTGCTGGGAATAAAGCCCGGGTCCTCTGCAAGAGCAGCCAGTGCTCTTAACTGCTCAGCCATCTCTCAAGTCCCAAGAAGTTCTCTTAGGAGAACATACCCACCAACAGAAGTGTGGATGATATCTAGCCACTTACTCTGGCTGTGGTGCGGGGGTGTTAGTGGCTAGGACGCCTGACACCTAGAGCTCAGAGCCACCTGTTTGGAGCAAGTTATAAGTGGTTGAATGAGGGTCTTGGTTTCTTTCGTTTAGCTAGAAACTACAGGCAAACAAGCTCTGTTGTGAGGTGAAAGGTATTTGTTTAACCATAATTTAAGGCTTAACAGTTATCTCACAGACCACATGAGCCAGAGTCTCTGAAAAATCTAAGCACCTCGGGCAACCCATTACCACAGATGATCACTACCTGGCTATGCTCAGCCACTTTCCCTCATTTCCCTACCATGCTGTCCCACCTCGAGCACCAGTGAGTGACAGTGTCGGCCTTTGTGCTCACCACCCTCCCTCTCTGCATGCTGATTAACTCTCTGGATTTGCTGATGTCTCAACAACAACAACAAGAACGACAAACGACACCTGTTTCAGGGTTGTGGTTGATGAGTCTCTGCAGGAGTGAACTCCTTGCATTTTCCTCCCTGAGCTGTTAGAACACTTGCCACTTGCTGTCCTTGGTATCCCAGGCAACCAGGGTCACCCTGCGCTCCTCTTTGTCTCCTGTCTGCTACAGCAGCAGCTCAGGCTCCTTGTTCATAGGTTTTCAAGTCAAACAGCATCAGTTCGTGGTATGAACGAGGTCGGCTGTCATTGGGTAGCCCACAAGGTCGAGTACCAGTTGCCTCTGTTGATCTGGGACTCTCTGATGGGGACGGTGCCACCAGAGACCTTGTTTCAACCCAAATCGCCTAGACCAGAACAGCACCTCAGCAAACGATTTCAGTTTAAATGTGTTTGACTGCTAGTCTATGCGTGCTCCGTAGGGCAGCCTCCCAGCTGCAATTCAGAAAACATTAAAAACAAACAAGCAAACAAACGCAAAGGAACTTGTGTCTCACCTGTGGACTACCCTACAGGACTGATTCCTAAGAACAGTGTCATTCAGTCCCATAATAAACTCACACAGTGGGGCCAGAAGGATCACTCAGTAGGAAAAGGATGTGTGTGTGTGTGTGTGTGTGTGTGTGTGTGTGTGTGTGTGTGTGTGTGTGTGTGAAATCCCCACAACTTGAGATTAACCCCTCAGATCCTACAGTGGAAGGGAGAACTGACTTTCCACATGTCCAACACAGCGCACATGCGATGCCTTTCTCTCAGAAACAAAACGAAAAACAAACCCTCAAAAAACCTCCAAAAATCAGAACGAAAAAGCAAAACACCAGTATGGGGGTGGGGGAGTGGGAGTCAAAACAGAGCCCAATCAAACTGAAAACCCACAAAAATCCCACTGAGTTCACTTTGTGTTGGCCAACCATTGTACAGCTTCAAAGTAAGCCACGCCCCCCTCTCAGGGACACTGGCCTGGCTTCCCTCTTCTTCTTAGAACTGCTTCAGAGTCTCACTGGGATCGGGTTCCCTCATAGTCATCTCTAAACAACAACACTCACTGTTCATACATTGCGAGCCCCTCCAGCAGTGGTCCATGGTCCACCTTAAGACGTTAGGGATACTGGGGAAATGTCGGAGGGCAGTGACGTCAGAGTGGGCTTTCCTGGACCAACAGCATCTGCAGCGCCAGTCTCTCATGAGAGTCTTGGGAGTGGGCCAGAGCCCGCTAGGACTCATGTTCCTCATGTGATTCTGATACATGATGAATTAACCTTAAAATAAGATGCCTTTCTTGCCTCCTTCTTTACCCTATTGTTTGGCTGACATTGCCAAGTTTCGCTCTGCTCTCCTACCATGTCACAGTGCTCACCACAGTTCACCAAGGGGCGATTCTGACCAAGTTTTCCTAGGCTCTGGAATTTGGAAAAGCCGCCCGGGTATCTGTACTGCTGTTTCTTGTCAAGATAAACCACCCCAGGACTACAAATTCCAGGAGCTTGGAATCCTAGTAAACCCTGGATGGAATAACAGCGGGCACTTGTCCTCCAATGCCTCCGGCAGAGGTGTTATGTGCTATCCCATCCTGTCTCTCCTGAGGGAGGAGGCTCCCTGGGAAGATCTGCACTTTACAACAAGCCGTGTTTTCAACATTGGTTTGTAATAACGGAAAAGTTGGTTTATATCCTAGGCAGCCTCAATCAGCCCACGCCCACTCCCATCAACTATTGTGGATTGTTAGCTTGTTCAGAGGTTAGAGATTTTGGTAGGCAGAGGTGGATAATAATATCTTTAATCCTAGCACTTGGGAGGCAGAGACAGGTGGATCTCTGAGTTTGAGGCCAGCCTGGTCTACAGAGTGAATTCTGGAACATTTAGGGCTCCAAAGATAACTAAACAAACAAACAAATGACAAAAATGACAATGGACCAGTAACATTACACCATATTCCTCCGCCCTTTCCCCTTTCCAGGACCTGTGATTGCTCTGGGTCTCCATGGATAACCCAGGGTGAGCCAATAGCAACACAGGCAACCTTGGTACCTTTTGCCACAGATGTCCTCATAGGTCACGGAGACTAGGAGATGGACCCACTTGGCAGGCCAGCCCGTCTACCTCAGCTTAGAAGCCGTCCCTTTCTTAGTGTTTGAACGAGAAGGCATTTCGTTTTAATCATTCCAAATTCCGTGTCTCTGGAAACATACAGAGTTGAAAATTTGAATCTAAAAAAGAAAACATACAAACTTTGGCAAGCTTTCAATTAAGAACATTCTACACTAACTAAAGACATAGTTGTGGGCCTCATATGGCCTCTAGATCACTAGCTGGCAATCCCTACTTGGGGTTAGCGTCTAGTACCCACCCAGGTGCTGACGTGTTCCCCCCCTCCGCGTGTTGAGGTGGCTCCCACTCTCTGTCTGGATAAGTTGTTCTTAACCAGTGGGTTACCACCCCTTTGGGGTCGAATGACCTTTTCATAGATATTTATATTATGAGCCATAACAGTAGGAAAACCCCGATTGCACACTTCCTCACTGATAGACAAATGACTGCCAGATCCCTCTTCCTGAAGCACAGTGGGCCGCTTGCAGCGTGAGCCCTGACAGGGGCTTTGCATGCGTAACTGATGCAGGGAGTGTGACCTGCAAGGCTCTGTGCCAGATCGTAAGCTTGACCACTAAGCCACACCCCAGCTCTGCTTAAGTGTATTTTAAACTTGTCACATACGTGATACTTATTTTTGGTCAGAATATAGGAATTGGTCAGAATTCTTCAACTGCAAGAGCCCTTGGAAACTATATGTCAACTCCCTCCCCTCTGTCCCCCTCTGCCCCATAGGTTTTGTAGAAAGGAGTGAATTTTGACTCAGAAGACTAGCTGAAGATCTCAGAAAGTGGAGCTGGGAAGTCGCTCGCACAGCATGTCATGATAAATTTTTATGGCAGAATTGGCTAGACCCTCTCTTAGCTCATCATGGGACAGCATGAATGAATCTTCTTAGAGATTTTTTTTTTAAAAAGATTTATTTTAATTAACATGAGTGCACGTGCCTCTGTGTATGCGTGTGGTATGAGGGAGGCGTGTGTGTGTGTGTGTGTGTGTGGTGTGTATGGAGGGATGTGGGTGTGTATAGGGTGTGCATGCATGTGTGTATGTGCGTGTGAGGGGTGTGTGTATGGAGGTGTGTGTGTGTGTATGGAGGTGTGCGTGTGCGTGTGCGTGTGTGTGTGTGTGTGTGTGTGTGTGTGTGTGTGTGTGTAGGGTGTGGGGGTTGTGCATGTGTGCTCATGGAGGCCAGAAGGCATTGGATCCCCCGGACGTGGAGATCTAGGTGGATGACAGTCATCTGAAGTGGGTGCTGGGATCTGAACTTGGGCCCTTTACAAGAGCAGCATACGCTCTGCTGAGCTGTGTCTCCAGCCCTTTATTTTTATTTTTACTTAAGTGCATGGGTGAATGCCTGCACATGGGTAATGGCGTGTGTGCGCATGTGTGCGTGTGTTTGTGTGTGTGTTCCCAAGGAGGCCAGAAGATATTTATTTATTTTATGAATAAGAGTGCACTGTTGCTGTCCTCAGACACACCAGAAGAGGGCATCAGATCCCATTACAGATGGTTGTGAGCTATCATGTGATTGCTGGGAATTGAACTCAGGACCTCTGAAAGAGCAGTTAGTGCTCTTAACCACTGAGCCATTCAGCCCCCAAGAATACGTTTTTTAAAGCAGGACTATTGCTCTCAAACCTGACAGGTGAGAGTACAGGGGGGAGAGACCTGGGGATTTGCAGATCTTTTATTCACTATGTGTCTCTGAGGTTTTAAGGCATAGCTTGGCATCAGAATAGAGACCTAGCTCCATCTGCTGCCACAGGCCGAGTGTCTTTCTGGCTGCTGTTAATTCCCCAAACTGAATCACAGCCATCATTTCATGTCTTGAAAATGTAAAACTGAGCCAACATCATATGCTCCAGACTAGGAGAAAGGCCAGTATCTCCTTCTATGAGCTTCCCCTCTCTGAGTGTTTAAGACCCAGAGAGTTATAGAGTCCTGTGCTATGGGACAGGCAGGTGACAGGGCAAAAAGCCAAGGTTCAGTCAGTACTATGGCTCCTGTCTGTCACATGGTTGTCAGAGCTAATTCTGAGCTCTTCTGAGGTAGAGAGAGAAGCAGCTCGTCTGGGCGGACAAAGCCCTTGGCAGTTGGTGGGGCCAGCGACACCTGGACTGGACTCCAGTAACCACTTGCTTGTTTGAGCTAAGGGCTTTCCACATCAGCAGGTTCCCCTGATGAAGGATGTCCTCTAGTTCTCCCCACCCCCATCTGACAGAGCGAGGCTGGCTTCAATACTGACTGTCCTCTGTGGAGCTACTGTGGTCCCGAGGGAGAATGAGGACGCCTGCTTCCTCCAGATTCCCAGGTTCACAAACTTTACACTCAGTCTTTTCAGTTTCCGGTGGCCACATTAGTCAGGGTTTCTGTCACTGTAAGCAAACACTTGGGGGAGGGAATGGTTTATTTGTCTCACAGTTCCACATCCAAACTCTTTCACTGAAAGAAGTCAGGACAGGAACTCCAATAGAATGAGACCCTGGAGACAGGAGCTGATGCAGAGAGGCCATAGAGGGGTGCTGCTTACTGGCTTGTTCCCCATGGCTTGCTCAGCTTGCTTTCTTATAGAACCCAGGACCACCTGCCCAGGGATGGCATCACCCATAATGGGCTGGGCCCTCCCCCATCAACCACTGTGGTAATTTGAATATGGTTTGCCCAAGGGAAATGGTACTATTAAGAGGTGTGGCCTTATTGGAGGAGGTGTGGCCTTGTGAGAGGAAGTGTGTCACTGTGGAGGAGGGGCTTTGAGGTTTCATACATGCTCAAGTCTGGCCAGGGTGAAACTGTCTCCTACCGCTGCCTTCTTCCTCTTCTTCCTCTTCTATTTATTTTATTTATGTGAATACACTGTAGCTGTTTTCAGACACACCAGAAGAGGGCATCAGATTCCATTACAGATGGTTGTGAGCCACCATATGGTTTCTGGGAATTGAACTCAGAACCTCTGGAAGAGCAGTCAGTACTCTTAAGCGCTGAGCCATCTCTCCAGCCTTCCTACTGCCTTCTAATCAAGATGTAGAGTTCTTAGCTCCTTCTCTGGCACCGTGTCTGCCTGCACACTGTCATGGACTGAACCTCTGAAACTGTAATCCAGCTCCAATGAAGTGTTTCTTTGATAAGAGTTGCCTTGGTCATGGTGTCCCCTCAGCGCAATGAAACCCTAACTAAGACAGCCACTGAAAAACAGAGGTTTCCTCCTCTCAGGTGATTTTAGCTTGTGTCAAGTTGACATAAAACTGCCCAGCACAACTGACCCCTCGTCAACCTGACACAAACATCACTTTCCTGTCTCATTTATCCCCAAGATCTCATATTAAAAAGTACAAATAACTTTAAAAATCCCACAGTCTTTATAAGTTCAAACACATAAAAAATTCAAAGTCTCTCAACTACACGCTCCTATAAAATAAAATAAGTTAAGTATTTTCTTATTTCAAGAGAGAACCAGGGAACAGTTACAATGAAATCAAAGCAGAACCAAGCTCCAAAAGTGTAAATAACTGAGCATTTAATATCTGAGATTCACTCATGGTCTTCTGGGACCCTCCAAGGGACATGGGTCACTCTCTGGCTCCGATTCTACAAAAACACACAGCTTGTCTTCCA
Organism: Rhabdomys pumilio; assembly: GCA_030674055.1. Taxonomy (NCBI): domain Eukaryota; kingdom Metazoa; phylum Chordata; class Mammalia; order Rodentia; family Muridae; genus Rhabdomys; species Rhabdomys pumilio. The sequence goes on along the minus strand of JANHMN010000001.1, from coordinate 258,090,649 downwards.
GGCCCTGGCTGGCTCCAGTGCACAGCAGCTGCTGTTCTTGGTGGTCGTCCCATGGTACTGCTGTCTCCAAAATACCGGACTTTCTGCTTCCACCAATAGCTTTTCATGGCTCTCTTCATGGTGCCGAGCTTAGACTTCTCTGCCTGAGCCCTCCAGTCCTGGCCTTCCCCAGTGGCCCCTCCTGGCCTCTCACAGTGCCAAGCCTCGGCTGCTCTCCATGGCCCCTTCATGACTTCAAAACCAGTACCACCTGGGTGACTCTTAAACTACCGACTCCAGACGCTAGTGTGAGGTACAACTTTGGCCACCTCTGGAACACAGCTTCAGTGCTGACTCTCGGGAAACTCTTCCCATAAGATTTAACCTCAACATTGCTGGTCTCTTCTTAATCACGGGTAATTTCTCAGCTCCAGCTGGCCAGCATCAAGTATCCCAGCAAAGGAAAGGTTTCACTTGGTCACAGCTGATTCTTCAGCCCCAGCTAAACCAGAATCACAAAATCTTAAATCAAAACAGCAAATGGTCCCGATAGTCCTTAAACTTTCCTCTGAAATTTCACAGGACAGACTTCATGCTTTAAAAAAAAAAAGTATTTATTTATTTTATGTGTATGAGTATACTGTCTTCATGCTCACCAGAGGAGGGCATCAGATCCTATTACAGATGGTTGTGAGCTACCTCGTGGTTGCTGGAAATTGAACTCAGGAAGAACAGTCAGTGCTCTTAACCGCCGAGCCATCTCTCCAGCCCCCTACTGTACTGCTTTTAACATTCTTATCTTCCAAGCTCCTGCAGTACAGCTCACCAGGTACTGAGCACCCAATGGCTTTTCTAGCCTAAAGTTTGAAAGTCCTTCCATAATCCTCCTCAAAACAACATGGTCAGGGATGTCACAGCAATGCCCCACTATTTTGGCACCAATTTGCTTTAGCTAGGGTTTCTATTGTTGTGGTGAGACAACATGACCAAAAGCGAGTTTGGGAAGAAAGGATTTATTTGGCTTAACACTTCTTCATCACGGGAGGAAGTCAGTCTCCTAAGTCACTTAGGAGAAGGACCTGGAGGCAGGAGCTGATGCAGAGGCCATGGAGGGGTGCTGCTTACTGGCTTGTTCCTCATGGCTTGCTCAGTCTACTTTCTTATAAAACCCATGACCACAAGCCCAGGGATGGCACCATCCACCATGGGCTGGGGCCACCCCCACCAATCACTAATTAAGAAATACCTTACAGTGTGGAAGCATTTTCTCAAATGAAGTTCCCTCCTCTCAGATGATTATAGCTCGTGTCAAGTTGACCTAAAGCTACCCAGAAGAGTGGCCATTCCAGGAGATAAGAAGGTCCTGGGGATAGCTGTGTGGTCTCCTCTCTGGAGAACCTCATGTTTCTCTGAGGAAGTTTGAGTTCTGTTCCTTTGCTAACCACAGGGAACAATTCCTTCTCCTGAGAACTGGAGTATCTGCTGTGAGATCCACCCCTTTTCTTATTTTGACGTCTTACTTGAGACTCTACCCTTCTGAAAAAGAGTGACTTCTATCACGGGGCAAAAAGGCACAAAACCAGAGGCAGATTAAATTTCCCAGAGACCTCTTGACACGCATATAGCACATTGCATTATGGCTTTTCCTGGTCTCCAGGGTGCAAATGATGCTAGGAGTCAGATCGCATGCGCAGAAGTAAGCTGGCGGCTTCAAACCTTCAGTGAGAACTGCCAAGCATTTCGATTTTCAGGAACTCATCCAGGCGTCTTGAGGACGGCTCTGTTTTCATTTGCATATAGAATTCTGGGGGCTGACTCATTCTCTTAGCAGCTCTGCTCTTCAGCTCTCAGCTGCCCTCACTTGTGGCTTGTGAAAACCCATGCTGAGAAGTTGAGGTCAGCCTGGGGTCTGCTGCAGTTCTAAGGCAGCTGGGTCGCTCCATCGCCTGTCTTCCTGCTTTCTTGCGTTCTTCTCATTGAACTAAACAGCTAGGGGGCAGGTCCTCCGTCAGCATCCACATTCACAGCCACTGCATACACGGAGGATTCTAGCACGCAAGGAAGACTTTCTGTTTAGAATTCTAGCAACAAGCTACAAACGTTTAAAAAGCATCCCCTACCCCGCCCCCAGCTCAGTGAAAGCAAAACCAGGCAGCAAAATCAATAAATCATTAACTTAAAGAATGGCCTTCCGAGGCTCGCTGCCTGGCTAGCTTTGCCAAGTGACAGAAGGGTCACTGACTTCACCCATGGAAAGGAAGTTGGTTATGATTTCCCGGAGCACTCGAGCACTCTTGCCGCGCTTGCGCTGATGGTGTGGGGCTTAAACGCGAGGCTATGTCGCCCTCTCGTGGATGCTGCGTACATAACCTACGACGCACAAAGCTTTGTGTGACAAATCACAAATAAGATAGAGAAGTCAGGGAGTGTCTTGGAATAACCCTGTCTTATTTTTATCTTAAAATGTTATTGAGATATATTTGCTTGATACAGAGAAACGCAGTAACACTATGTACAGAGTGCAAAACACGTGAGAGTCAAGTTATTGCCAGTCACAACGAAAGGGACAGGTGCAGACTGGATTGTCGTAATGTACACACATTATTCATGAATAAGTGGCACGCCACAGGACTCATTCTAGAAAAGCATATCTAGGTGGCTTTATCAAATATTAGTACTGTAAGTACCCCTTTTAATATAGTTCATTTCCTCAAGCTTCTTTTTTACAATGTACTTGACAAACTGCGCATTGTGAAATGATGAGACCAAGTTAGTTAGCATATCTGTCACCTCACATACTTTGTCTTCACAAGAACACTTAGTCTCTTAGCCATTTCTGCATATGCGGTGGCGTGAAGCTCACTTGTGAGCAAGCCCAGCTTTGAGAAGTTTCCTTCTGAGAGCCAGGGAATGGAGCAGCCGGTTTGAGGTTTATTGTTTGAGCTAAAGGTGCTCCCCCATCCTACCTGATCTTTACAGCTGTTCTGGGAGTCTCAATTACTGCTGTTTTGACCAAGCCAATTTAATTGGGTGTCTGTCAATCCCACCTGAGGGAGAACGGCCTGGAATCGATTAGTGTTGTAGCAAAGCCACCCCAGTGGCTAATTAGTGAACTCGCCCTTGGGTTAGCATTGCGGAGAGAAAGCTGCCCTCTCTGAACACTGTGCTGTCTGCAGTTGGTGATCAACACTGTCACTGTTACCTAGAAGGATGACACATTACAGAGAGACTCTCACGGAAGCAGAAACCTGATAAACATGTCAGAGATTTGAGCTGTGTTCTGTGAATAAATTTGAAATTTGTCTGCTTGATTGAAAGACAGATTGGACCATCTATTCGTGGTGGGAGGCAGCGATTTCTTTCTGTCTGTCTAATGAAATAAAGTCTGGAATTGATTTCTTCAGGCAGCGAGGGGGGCCATCAATGCCGGCAGGCTTTTAAAGATTAGTATTTCGAAGGGTCTGTTGTGATTCTGTTTCTGAGTTTTTGTTAATCAGTAGGATATTGTCATGTTAAAGATAGTGTTTTATATGGGCTGGAGAGATGGCTCAGTGGTTAAGAGCACCAACTGCTCTTCCAGAGGTCCTGAGTTCAATTCCCAGAAACCACATGGTGGCTCACAACCATCTGGACTGGGATCTGATGCCCTCTTCTGGTGTGTCTGAAGACAGCTACAGTGTACTCATATACATTAAATAAATAAATAAATAAATAAATAAATCTTAAAAAAAGATAGTGTATTATGATATAACATAAGCCTGTCTGCAAGTGAGACTAAACTTATGCACAAAATACTCCCAGGTACCAAAGCATCACTGAACCACAGCTCATGAACATCCGATTTTACCTCAGCAGTCTGTTGTATTTTCAATATACCAGTAATTTAATTTTTTAAGATTCATTTATTTTATTTTATGTGTATGAGTGTTTGTCCTGCTCACACGCGCATGCGTGCATGTGTGTGTGTGTGTGTGTGTGTGTGTACACCATGTGCATGTCTGGTGCCCATGTAGTCCAAAAAAGGGCATTGGACCCCCGGAACTGGATTACAGATGATTGTGAGACACTGGTGTGGGGACTCAAGCCTGGGTATTCTGGAGGATTAGACAGTGCTCTTGACCATTGAGCCGTCTCTCCACAGACAGTGTTCCTGACCACTGAGCCGTCTCTCCACAGACAGTGTTCCTGACCACTGAGCCGTCTCTCCACAGACAGTGCTCTTGACTGTTGTAGTAATTGTTTAAAAATGGCCACCGGTCAAGCTGACTATCTAAGCTACAGTGGCTCTGGCTAGATCAGACGCCATATGGAGGCCACGTGGGCACTGCAGCTAGAAACGACCAGCTAGAAACACCAGCCCTGCCACCCATGAGACGCCAGCGTGGGAGATGGCTCTGCAAGGCTGGGCATTGCCTGGACCATCCTGCCATCCATTCGGGCCTGGTAGAAAAATGAGACTCTAATGCTTAAAGATTAATCAAAGGCTTATATATTTGGTAATGATCAATAACAAGATGCCCTTACAATCAGAGGTGTAACCCAATACCCAACCTAGATATATCAGCTACCTTTGACTGCTACAGACAAGTGAACATCGGCCTCCATCTCCTCCCCCCCATCTCGTCTCTCCTCTAGCTCCTCCTCTTCCTTCTCCTCTTCCTCTCTTTACTCCTCCCACCTTAGCTCCTCCTACACTTGACCACTGAGCCGGCTCTCCACAGACAGTGTTCCTGACCACTGAGCCATCTCTCCACAGACAGTG
>JANHMN010000001.1:258073157-258085898 GCA_030674055.1 Rhabdomys pumilio | reverse complement strand
CCACAGACAGTGTTCCTGACCACTGAGCCATCTCTCCACAGACAGTGTTTCTGAACACTGAGCCATCTCTCCACAGACAGTATTCCTGACTACTGAGCCATCTCTCCAGCCTTCACTCACTCTATCATATTGTTGCCATGGAGAGTTAACTGAATGGTAGGAACACACAGAGCTTATACACTCAGAGGCCACATTTAAAACAGAGATAGTGTCAGCATGAGACTTCTGACTTTGTTTTGTAAGGTGCCACTTGTTATGGGGCCGGGAGGAGAGTGACGGCCCGATCTGTTATGTGTTTGCCCTGCAGACTAACAGCACATGTAGAAACTGGCCATAGCAGCACACGTGTGTAATCCTAGCACGGAGGCAGAGACAGGCAGATCCCTAGTGCTCACTGGCCAGTCAGCCTATGTGTGTGGCAAACTCCAGGCCAGTGAGAGGCTGTCTTCAAAAACAAGGTGGCCAGCACTTAGGGAATGACACCTGAGGTTGATGTGTGAGTCACACATGTACACAGGCGCATACATACACACACGTGCACATGAACCATAGTAGATAGTTGAACATACACAGTCTGTTATGGCTCTAGCTGCTGAGCATTCTTGGTTGTAGGATTCATTAATTAGTAAAGTAGAAAAAAAATTTTGAGTTAATAATTTATCACTGCTGCTTATTTTTTTTTTTTTTTTTATTTTTTACCACAGGTATTAGCAGCAAGCTTATTTGAATGTAAGGTCCCATGTACTTGTTTTGTGTGTGTGTGTGTGTGTTCATGTGTGTGTGGGGGGTTGGGGAAAGGGGTACTTTTGGAAGTCAGAGGTCAGCAACAAGCATACTTTACCTACTGAGACATTTCCAAGCCTCTGTGATTTTGTTTCCAATGACTACTCACACGCATATGAAACATATAAAACACACAATATCCCAAGAAGTCCATGGGTAAGTACCAAGCCAAATGTTAGCACAGCACTCTCCTGCCATCAAGACTATCATTTCTTGTTCTGTCTTCCATACATTCTCTCTATGGGTATATGTGTGTGAATATGTATATGGGTATATGTGTGTATATTTATGAGTTTATACTCGTCACCTTATTGACCTGTTTACAGATTTAAAAACTGGGACAAGTGTATATTTTGATACACAGTATCGCATCTCATTAATGTAATGTAATTACATTGAGATAAGGTCTCACTGTGTAGCCCTGGCTGACCTCGAACTCACAGAGATCCAGTTGCCTGTCTCCCAAGTGCTGGAATTAAAGGTGTCAATCTCTGTACCTGGTCCTCATTCACATTTGTGTAATTGGAAGGAATACTAGCATCACTCTGCAGATGAGGAAAACCAAAGCACAGACTAGAGAAGTGAGGTGGTCAGGGTCACCCCCATAACCAATAAGGCTGCTGATACTAGCATGGTATTGGTAACATGATTTGGGATTCATACCTACTGACAAAGTCAGGATTTGAACCAGAGTGAGATCCAGAGAACTCCTTGACCTCTTATTACCTTCTGAGTAGAAGGAGGAAGAAGAAAGACAGAGACTGAACAGGAGGAAAGGGGAGAAGCAAGTGAGGCCGAGAAGGGAGAATGTCACTCAGTGAAGACCTTGACATGAGGTGCTGACACAGAGAGCTTCCAGGTGGCATTTGCCTGCAGAGAACAATCTTGAGACTTGGCATTTACACTGACTCCTTTGTGCCTTAGATTCTTCATGATGTGTTTTGGTGTCATGAGAACACAGGAACATGGTTTTACCCATGGAGCCCATGGCTACTGGAGCCTTGCCGAAGCTGGGGCATTCACAGGACTCTAGTTCTCGTCTGTCCAGGCAGATGGAAGGGTGGGAGTGGGTATAAACATGGCAAGAGAGAGAATCTTTCCATTTGTTTAGCCTCTGCAAATTTCTATTTTTATTGCCAAAGGTTTTTTTAATTTTAAAATTTCCCAGTGAACCCAATGAATGAACAATTGTGGAGATGTTTGGTAAAACAACAACAACAACAACAACAACAACAACAACAACAACAACAGACAAAGAAACAAAACCAAAACCAAACTTCGGGACTTTTGCCTTTGTCATTATAAATTTGAGACGTTCTCTGAGAAAAACAGCAGGCCTGGTGACATTGCATATGTCTGAGCAGTGTGAACAACAGACAAGCCCAGTGGACGGCTTATTTAGCCAGCGAGGTAACAGCAAGGGCTGCACTGCCTCAAGGGCTGCACTGCCTTTTGGAATCAGCTGTTTTCCAAGCCAACCAGTTACATCCACAGTGAGGCTGGAACCTCTCCTGCTTGCTCTTGTGGTTTTGAACTCAGAGGTGGCTGGCTGAAGTGTTCAGCGTTTTGGATCTGGGAGTTTGTGGAAAAGCCCCAGTCAGTTGTTAGAATCTACAATCCCCACATGTTAAAGCAGAAGGAGGAGCCTTTACTCATGGAGCCATTTCATCTCCAGATACTTAAATCCAGCCAAGTCAATGAGCATGTTCACAGAAACAGCTAAATCACAAAAGCTGGGATGGGGGAAGAGCACCAGCTGCTCTTCCAGAGGACCTGAGTTCGATTCCCAGCACCCACACGGTAGTCAGCAGTGTCTGAACTTCAGTTTTGTCATTCATTTTTGTCAGGTATGTAAGGGAGAAATAAAGCATAGTGTAAACAAATTTACCAGCAGGACAGGTGATGCTCAGCTGCAATCTTCTCCTACTGAACTCCAAGGCGCTATAAGAGAACCACAGAGCAACGGTTTCCACGATTTTACACAAATACTCTGAAAACAAAGGAACAGAATTAGCGATTCAAATCCAGTGATTCATAAAAGGGACACTGCATCCTGACAAGGAGTTCATCTTAAGAATGCAAGGTTGGTTTGACATTCGAAAATCAATTAATCATGCAACCTTGGAGGCCAGAGGCATTGTGTACCCCTGGAGCTTGTGAGCTGCCTCGTATGGATGCTGATAACTGAACACAGGTCCATTCCAGGAGTAGTGCATGCTCTTAATCGCTGAGCCATCTCCCCAGCTAGTCTCTGTTCCCACTGTTATTTATTGTGCTAGCAATGCACAACTGAAAATTTAAAAAGCACCAATTTTAAACTGCATAGAAGAAAACGATTTAGCGACAGAGATGACAAAGGCACGTGCAAGGATTGCGCACCAAGAACCACAGATGTGGATACCTGCAGCCGAGCATTGGACTAAGCGAGGGGGCCCCAAAGGAGGAGTTGGAGGAAGGACTGAAGGAACTGAAGGAGATGGCAACGCCATAGAAAGAACAACAATATCAACCAACCAGACCCTCCAGAGCTCCCAGGGACTAAACTGCCATCCAAAGAATACACATGGAGGGACCCATGGCTCCAGCTGCATATGTAGCAGAGGATGGCCTTGTTGGGCATCATTGGGAGGGGAGGCCCTTGGTCCTGTGGAGGCTTAATACCTCAGCATAGAGGGATGCTAGGATGGTGAGGCAGGAGTGGGTGGGTGGGTTGGGTGAGCACCCTCATACAAGCAGAAGGGGAGGAGGGATGGGGGATAGGATAAGTGTTGAGACCCATTTTCTGCCTGGCTTGGGGGCCAAAATGTCCCAGCCTGCACTGCTGCTCTGGTCCATGGGTCAGGGTCACAAAGAATGGAGACAAGACAGAGGTTCTGGAGTCAAGTCTCAAGTCTCCTTTATTATCTCTCTTGACTCATATTCTCCCTGACTCAAATTCCCCTTGACTCATATTCTCTCTTGACTCATATTCACACTATTACAAGGAAATCTGGGGTATTTATATGCTTTTGGCATGTGCCTTGTAGGCACGTGGATACCACATGCCTTGTAGGTGTGGATATGACGTAAGTCTTACAGGCGTGGATAGCACGTGTACCTTATAGGCTTGTATGGCGTGGATAGCATGTGCACCGCATGTCTTGCAGGCGTGGATACCATGTGCTCTCTATAGCTGGGGGCACTAAATAGCAAAACAAGATATGTGGGATATCAGAGTGTGCTTCAGCTGTTGTAGTCTGTTGAAAACCAAGTCTCATGTCAGGGTATATGGCTCAAGATGGCTGCAAAGCTGATAGCTGCTTTCTAGCCGATTTCTGCTTAAAGTCGGCTCCCAACAGATAAGGGGTTTGTAGAAGGGAAACCGGGAAGGGGGATAACATTTACAATGAAAATAAATAAAATAACCAATACAAATATATATTCAAACAAACAAACAAACAAACAAATGTGACCAATACCAAGGAAACAGAAGACACTTTTAAGGATCTGTGTTCAAAGACTAGAGGGATGTTATTGTTCCAAATTGGTCAATGTAAAAGCAACCAAAACCCCTCAGAGCTTCTCATGGAGACTGACAAGAGGACTCTAAATTTCATGTGGGAATAAGAAGGACCTTGAGCAGTTTAAACACGTTTGCAAAGAAAGTCGGAAGAGCTAGGCCGGTGGTGGCATCTGCAGAGAACCCAAGTCCAGTGAGGAATAGAGTTTTGACAAAGCCATAAAAGGAATTTATTGGGAGAGGGAATCTAATTTTTTTATAGGATGGTGATAGGACATGAGTGCACACTCAGTCATAGGGCAGAGAGTGACATTTCATCAACTATGAACAGAATATGGCAGTGATGTTATATATTCTTTTATTTTAGGATGAAATGTTCTACAGATATCTGTTAAATCCAATTGGTTCATAACTTCTCTTAGTTTCACTGTGTCTCTGTTTAGTTTCTGTTTCCATGATCTGCCCATTGCTGAAAGTGGGATGCTGAAGTTTCTCACTGTTATTGTGTGAGGTGCAATGTGTGCTTTGAGCTTTAGTAAAGTTTCTTTTATGAATGTGGGGGCCTTTGCATTTGGAGCATAGATGTTCAGAATTGAGAGTTCATCTTGATAGATTTTTCCTTTGATGAGTATGAAATGTCCTTCCTTATCTTTTTTGATTACTTTTGGTTAAAAGTCGATTTTATTTGATATTAGGATGGCCACTCCAGCTTGTTTCTTGGGACCATTTGCTTGGAAAATTGTTTTTCAGTCTTTTATTCTGAGGTATTATCTGTCTTTGTCACTGAGGTGTGTCTTCTGTATGCAGCAAAATGCTGGGTCCTGTTTACCTATCCAGTCTGTTAGCTATGTCTTTTTATTGGGGGATTTGAGTCCATTGATATTAAGAGATATTAAAGAAAAGTGATTGTTGCTTCCTGCTATTTTTGTTATTAGAGGTGGAATTATGTCTATGTGGCTATCTTCTTTTGGGTTTGTTGGAAGAAGATTACTTTCTTGCCTTTTCTAGGGTGTAGTTTCCCTCTTTGTGTTGGAGTTTTCCGTCTATTATCCTTTGTAGGACTGGATTTGTGGAGAGATATTGTGTAAATTTGGTTTTGTCATGGAATATCTTGGTTTCTCCATCTATGGTAATTGAGAGTTTTGCTGGGTATAGTAGCCTGGGCTGGTATTTGTGTTCTCTTTGGTTCTGTATGATATCAGCCCAGGATCTTCTGGCTTTTAGAGTCTCTGTTGAGAAGTCTGGTGTAATTGTTATAGGTCTGCCTTTATATGTTACTTGACCTTTTTCCCTTATTGCTTTTAATATTCTTTCTTTGTTTTGTGCATTTGATGTTTTGGTTATTATGTGATGGGAAGAATTTCTTTGCTGGTCTAGTCTATTTGGAGTTCTATAGGCTTCTTATATGTTCCTGGGCATCTTTTTCTTTAGGTTAGGGAAGTTTTCTTCTTTAATTTTGTTGAAGATATTTACTGGCCCTTTAAGTTGAGAATCTTCACTCTCATCTATACCTGTTATCTTTAAGTTTGGTCTTCTCATTGTGTCCTGTATGTTTTGTGTTAGGAGATTTTTGCATTTTGCATTTTCTTTAACCGTTGTGTCAATATCTTCTATGGTATCTTTTGTATATGAGATTCTCTCTTCTTGTATTCTGTTGGTGATGCTTGCATCTATGACACCTGATCTCTTTCCTAGGTTTTCTATCCCCAGGGCTTTCTCCCTTTGTGATTTCTTTATTATTTCTACTCCCATTTTTAGATCTTGGATGGTTTTGTTCAATTTCTTCACCTGTTTGGTTGTGTTTTCTTGTAATTCTTTAAGGGATTTTTGTTTCCTCTTTAAGGGCTTCTACCTGTTTACCTGTGTTCTCCTGTATTTTTTTAAGAGAGTTATTTATGTCCTTCTTAAAGTCCTCTATCATTATCATGAGAATGATTTTAAATCTGAATCTTGCTTTTCTGGTATGATAGGGTATCCAGGACTTGCTATATTGGGTGAACTGAGTTCTGATGATGCCAAGTAACCTTGGTTTCTGTTGCTTACATTCTTGTGCTTGCCTTTAGCCATCTGGTTATCTCTAGTGCTCTCTGCACTGTCTCTGACTGGAGCCTGTCTTGCCTGTTTTCTTGGTTGTGTCAGAACTCCTCAGAGTCCAGCTCTCTCTGTGATCCTGTGATTCAGTGTGTCAGAGCTCCTGGGAGTTAGGCTGCCTCTGGGATCCTGTAATCCTATGATCCTGGGTGCATTAAAGCTCCTGGGAGTCCAGCTTCCTCTATGCTCCTTGGAGTGCTAGAGCTCTTGGGAGTCCAGTTTCCTCTGGGTGTTGTGGAATTGGTTGCAGAGGTAGCTTCCAAGGTCTGCTCAGTGCACTGGCTCAGATCAGAAGGAATCCGTGCCAATGGGTCAGGGTATGGTGTCTTCATGGGAGCAAACCAGCTAGGAGTCAACTGCTCTGAGTGCAGCAGAGTCTCTGGGATGGGTCTGAAAATAGTGTCTTCCTGGGGGCAGACCAGCTATGAGTCTGCCCAAGCAGGAAGGACAAGGGGGAGGGGGGAAATGGTGTTTGGGAGGATGGAGTTTTGGTGGGTGGTGGGTCCGTAGTGTGCAGTTGCTGGTCTCCCATCTGCAGCTCTGGGACTTTAGATTGTGGGGGAGGGTTCTTACCAACTGCTCTGAGTGCAGCAGGCCATCTGGGATAGCTCCGAATATGGTGTTTTCCCATGAGCAGATCAGCTATGAGTCTGCCCAAGCAGTAAGGACTAGGAGGAGAGGGTGGAAGGTCCATTAATTTTCATGGCCATCAAGCCATCTCTCTTGTTTTTCCCAGTACCTGATCCTGAATCCTCTATTCCCTTTCCTCTCCCTCCTCCCTTCCTGTTCCCTCCTCCATCTACTCTTATGACTATGTTATTTCGCCTTCTAAGTGAGATTCAAGCTTTCTTGCTTAGGTGATCCTTCTTGTTTAGCTTCTTTGAGACTGTGGAATGTAACATGTGTTATGGTTTGTATACGATTGGCCCAGGGACTGGCACTATTAAAGGGTGTGGCCCTGTTGGAGTAGGTGTGGCCTTGTTGGAGTGTGTCATTGTGGGTGTGGGCCTTAAGACCATCATTCTTGCTACCTGGAAGTCAGACTTCCACTAGCAACCTTCAGATGAAGATGTAGAACTCTCAGCTCTTCCTGCACCATGCCTGCCTGGATGCTGCCATGCTCCCACTTTGATGATTATGGACTGAACCTCTGAACCTGTAAGCCAGCCCCAATTAAATGTTGTCCTTTATAAGACTTGTCTTGGTCATGGTGTCTGTTCACAGCAGTAAAACCCTAACTAAGATAACATGGTACCTGCATTTTATGACTACTATTCACTTATAAGTGAGTACATTTCATGGATGTCTTTTTGGGACTGGGTTACCTCACTCAGAATGATATTCTTAAGGTCCATCCGTTTCCCTGAAAAATTCAAGATGTCTTGAGTTTTTTTTTTTTTTTTCTGAATAGTATTCCACTGTGTAGATGTACCACACTTTCTTCATTCATTCTTCAGTTGAGGAACATCTGGGTTGTTTCCAGTTTCTGGTTATTATGAATAAAGCTGCTATGAACATAGTTGAGCATGTATCTTTGTGAAATGAAAGAATCACCACTCCTGACCTCAAGCTGTACTACAGAGCAATAGTGATAAAAACTGCATGGTATTGGTACAAATACAGACACATTGATCAATGGAATCAAACTAAGACCTAGAAATAAACCAACCTACCTATGGACACTTGGCTTTTGATGCAGAAGCCAAAACCATACAATGGAAAAATGAAAACATCTTTAACAAATGGTGCTGGTCTAACTGGATGTAGAATGAACATAGATCCATATTTATTATCCTGCACAAAACTCAAGTCCAAGTGGATTAAGGACCTCAACATAAAACTGGATACACTAAATCTCGTAGAAGAGAAAGTGGGAAATAACCTTGAACACGTTGGTACAGGAGACAAATTCCTGAACAGAACACCAATGGCTCAGGCTCTAAATCAATACTTGATAAATGGGACCTGCAAAACTTTTGTTAGGCAAAGGACATGGTCAATCAGCCCACAGGTTGGGAAAGGATCTTCACCAACCCTACATCTGCCAGAGGGCTAATATCGAAAATTTACAAAGAATTCAAGACACCAACAACCCAAATAACCCAATTAAAAAAATGAGATACAGAATAAAAAGAGGATTCTCAACAGAGGAATCTTGAATGGCCGAGAAGCACTTAAAGAAATGTTCAAAGTCTTTAGCCATCAGGGAAATGCTAATCAAACAAACATGAGATTCTATCTTACACTTATCAGAATGGCTAAGATCAAAAACTCAAAGGACAGCACACGCTGGCAAAGATGTGGAGCAAGGGAAACACTCCTCCATTGCTGGTGGGAGTGCAAACTTGTACAACCCCTTTGGAAATAAATTTGAAGGGTTCTACCTCAAAATTCATCTATACCACTGCTGGGCATATACTCAAAAGATGTCCCTTCTATTCTTGACTCTAAATCCAGAACCACAAGGCTGAAACTGCCAAGTTCTGGTGCTTGCAGGAGCTGGAACATGGCTATCACATCATCTGGCCATTGTTCTGTTACATCATCATCAGCTTTCTGTTTTCCAACTCCTTCATCACCTAAGCATGGCTGTCCTGGAACTTGCTCTGTAGACTGACCTTGAACTCAGAGATCTGTAAGTCTCTGTCTCCTGTGTTCTGGGATTAGAGGTGTGTACCACCATTCTTAGATGTAAACTTTTCTCTCCTTGTAGCTTACTCTGTGCCAGGCTGCACTTGAACTCACATATCTGCTTGGCTCTGTCTTCTGGGTTAAAGGCATGTACCAGCACATCTATACCTAAGCCTTCTTTATGTTCTCACAAGACCTTTATAAGTTCTGGATGTAGTTCATTCCAGCTATAGACAAGCTGACAACTGAGAATAGCCATTACAATCCACCCCTTGTCCACTTGACACAAAATCATATCTCCTTATGTCCAAATGTAAACAATAGTCAGGTTATAATAATGCCTAACATGATATAACCATCCTTTGTTAAACTGCAACCATATAAACAGTAAGTTTAGCTGGATGGGACCTTGTCCCAAAGTCACCGTTCCATTAATTCCATTTAATATCTTTGAACACAGAATTTAACTCCATTTCACTTCCTGGTGTGCCTTTAACTGAATCTTACATTTTGTATTTTTCTTTTCTATTCTTGATCAAAATGTTCCTCATAAGAGTGAACCACCGGACAAAACCTATGCTAGGCATTTCTGAGACTTCCTTTGTCAATGCACTTAATCTAAATCTCTTTACCTTAGCCTCAGGCAGATTTTTCAGACAAGGACAAAAGCAGCCACACTTTTCACCAAAGTATCACAAGCACAATCTCTAGGCAACATAACCAAAATTTGATTCCTCTGAAACCTCTTGAGCCAGGCTTCTACAGTTCAAATCACTCTTAGCACCACTGTCTTCAATGCTTCGACTAGGATAGCCCATTAGCCCCACTTAAAGCATTCTAGTGCTGTCCTAATGCAAAAGTCCAAGATACTACATTCCTCCAAGCAAAAGCATGGTCAGGCCTATCATAGTAATACCCCAGTTCCCGGGACCAACTTTTGTCTTAGTTAGGGTTTGCATTGCTGTGAAGAGACACTGTGACTAAAGCAACTCAATTTCATTTCATTTCACTTCATTTCATTTCATTTCATTTCATTTCATTTCATTTCATTTCATTGAGGATAGCTTTCAGTTTCAGAGGTTTCAGCCCATCATTATTATGGTGGAAAGTGTGACACCATACAGGTAGATAAGATATTGGAGAAGGTGGGATTTTTTTTTTTTTTTTTGAGCTGAAGGCAGCTGAGAGGCACCTGTCTTTTGCAATAAATGGAGCTTGAGCATAGGAAACCACAAAGTCTACCTACACAGTGACACACTTCCTCCAATAAGGTCACACTTATTTCAACAAGGCCATCCTCCCAATAGTGCCAGTTCTCATGGACCAAACGTATTCAAACCACCACGTTCATATAGAAAATCAAAAGTATGGAGACAGCTTAAAACTAATGGGTTCCTGACTGCTGATCAAGCTAAGACTATTGAAATTCTAGAAGAAGACAAGAGAAAATGTTCATGGCCTTGGTAGAGTTTTTTCTCTCTCTCCTCCCTCCCTCCCCATTCTTTTCTTTCTCTCTCCTTTTTTCTTTCTTTCTTTCTTTCTTTCTTTCTTTCTTTCTTTCCCTTCCTTTTTTTTTTTTTTTGAGACAGGGTTTCTCTGTATAGCTCTGGCTGTCCTGGAACTCACTTTGTAGACCAGGCTGGCCTGGAACTCAGAAATCTGATTGCCTCTGCCTCCCAAGTGCTAGGATTAAAGACGTGTGCCACCACTGCCCAAATTTTCTCTCTCTCTCTCTCTCTCTCTCTCTCTCTCTCTCTCTCTCTCTCCTTCCTTCCTTCTTTCTTATCAGTTTCATTTGCAATTTATAGATTTTCTTTCTTTGAGATAGGATTTCATTCCATAACTCAAGATAGCCTTAATCTGGAAATGCTCCTGTCTTAGACTCCAGAGGACTGGTCTTACAGACATGCTCCACCGTGCTCAGTTCCTATTTGACAGCAAGATGAAAATCACTTGCTCTTCAAAAGGTCCTATCAACAACACAAATGGACAATTGACAGACTGGGAGGATATATTTGTAACCCATTTCTAGCAAAGGACTTGCATCTTGGGTGAACACCCATGATTCAACAATATGGAGATTTTAAAGCATCCAATAAAAATGGCCAAATGATTTGAACAGGTGCTCCATCAGCAGATTAAGCACACAAGAATATGCCAATCTTCAGGCACTTCGAGTAAGTTAAAAGGACAACGTGACACTAACACACACTTACTAGATTAGTCATAGGTGGCTAGGCTCTGGGGCTACTGGAATGCTCTTATATCATGTAGCACACAAAACCATACAGCCATTCTAGAAAGTAGTGTCCCCTTTTAGGAATTTACCTAAGGGAATTAACATCTCCATACCTGGGTATTCACATAGTGGCTTTCATTATGATAATAAAATATGGAAACAGCATAGATATTTATCAAAAGGTGAGCAATTATGTTATATCTCTCCAATGGAGTTTTTCTTACCAATGAAGTGCCACAAAACAATGACAACTACAACAACATGAAGCAATTTAAAAATTTTTATGCAGAATGAAGAAAGCCAGATACCCCTCCCCCCAAACCCAAGCACATATCATATGGCTTCATTTTTTAATAATTTAATAAGATTTCAGACACTCAGGGTAATCTAATTTTTTGTCATTGGTACTGGGGATCAAACCTAGGACTTTGGACATGTTAGGCAGGTGCTCTAACGATGCCGTGTTCCAATCTGCCAGGTAACCCATAGTGATAAGAAGCAGAACAACTTCTTCTTCAGGAAAACACCACATGGCAAATGACTGTGCAGTGGGAGGCCCAGAGGACCTGGGGGCCCAGGATTAGGAGGCTGCCGTGGCTTCTGCAGAGGATTCTTATGTTCTTAGGGGCCATGGCTATGATAAAGACCGAAGGGCTTATAGAGGGAAAGACAAGGAGTGGATCCCTGTCACCAAACTGGGCCGCATGGTTAAGGACATGAAGATCAAGTCCTTGGAGGAGATCTACCTGTTCTCCCTGCCCATTAAGGAGTCTGATATCATTGACTTTTTCCTGCGCACATCCCTAAAGGATGAGGTTCTGAAAATCGTGCCTGTGCAGAAGCAGACTCGGGCTAGCCAGCGGACCTGGTTCAATGCTTTTGTTGCTAGGGACTACAATGGTCACGTTGGTATTGGTGTTAAGTGCTCTAACGAGGTCACCACTGCCATCTGAGGAGCCACTATCTTGGCCAAGTTTTCCATCATCCCTGTGCCAAGAGGCTACTGGGGGAAGAAGATTGGCAAGCCCCACACTGTTCCATGCAAGGTGACAGGCTGCGGTCTCATCCCTGCCCCCAGAGGCACTGGCATTGTCTCTGCTCCCGTGCCCAAGAAGCTACTGATGATGGCCTGTATAGACGACTGCTGTACTTCAGCCAGAGGCTGCACTGTCACCCTGAACAAATCTGCCAAGGCCACCTTTGATGCCATCTCCAAGACCTACAGCTACACGACCTCTAACCTCTGGACAGAGACTGCGTTCACCAAGTCTCTTTATCAGGAATTCACTGATCATCTTGTGAAACCCACACCAGAATCTCTGTTCAGAGGACCCAAGCTCCAGCTGTGGCTACCACATAAAGTATCTATATAAAAAAATAAATTAATTAAGTCTGAAAAAAAGAGAAGAAGGAGGAGAGGAGGAGGAGGAGGAGGAAGGGGAGAAGAAGAAGAAGAAGAAGAAGAAGAAGAAGAAGAAGAAGAAGAAGAAGAAGAAGA
>JANHMN010000001.1:258037271-258073147 GCA_030674055.1 Rhabdomys pumilio | reverse complement strand
GAAGAAGAAGAAGAAGAAGAAGAAGAAGAAGAAGAAGAAGAAGAAGAGCAGCAGCAGCAGCAGCAGCAACAACAACAACAACAACAACAACAACAACAACAACAACAACAACAGTTCCTTCAGAGATAGTGGAGGGAGGTGGGAGGAAGTTCACCCAGTCCCCTGATGAAGCCTTTAGGGACCATGAAATAGATGTTCATTATCGTTCTAAAATGTGTGTGTGTGTGTGTGTGTGTGTGTGTGTGTGTGTATGAGAGAGAGGCATGTTTTCTGTGTACATAGGTGACTGTTTGCCACAGTGTATGTGCATGGAGAGGTCAGAGAACAACCTTGGGTCACCTTCCACCTTGTTTGAGAAAGGGTCACCTTTTTTTCTCCAGTGGATGCCAGGCTAGTTAGCCACACACTTACACACATGTCCACAGACATCATGCAGCTCTGTGTGGGTTCTGAAGATCCAAAGTCAGGTCCTCACGCTTGTGTGGTAAGTGCTTTCCCTACAGAGTCATCTCCCAGATGAACGTTCTCTCTTCACACACACACATGCACAGAGACATGCACACACATGCACACACACATGCACACACACACAGGCACACCTCTATGCACACCACATGCACATGTACACACACAGGTGCACACACAGGCACACCCGCATGCACATGTACACACACACACACACACACACACACACACACACACTTTAGAACGATTGTGGGCATGGTTTCTTGTTCATGCAAAAGCCAGGATGTAACCGAATCATAGTTCATTAGACGTTTTGTGTCAGTCTATTCTACATCGGTTACACCGCAGCCGACCTCCTGAGAAGCGGGTGAGCATGATCCAGAAGGTGGAGAATATGTTCTGTGACCCTTTCTGAAGCTCCTGAGATTTCACATCAGCCGTCACTTGTGCTGCTAATAGCCAGATTTTGGTGTCAGAAAAACAGCAACATATAATAAAATGGATTCTTGTTCAGAAAGGTTTGAACAAACAATCCATTCACTTCAAGTGCACCAAGCACGTCCACGTTGTTACCATGCTGTGTGCGTCTGATATCAAAGAGGAGGTTGTTGTAACCATGGATCCAAGTTCCGTGTTCCAAATACCAGGAAACAACAGTCTGATGAGCTCTGATTTTTGGAAATCTATTACCCCCACCCCCAAATGAGATATATACCCTGTTGATGCTCCAGAACACAGAAAATGAACACAGATGGTAAATCAAATTTAGGAGCAGGGACGTTCTCCACAGCGCCTAGCTGCCAAGTTCCAAACACTAGATGGCTCCCCTAATGTATTTTAGATTGAGTCAAAAATAGGGCTTCTCATCAGAGTTATTGAGAAAGATGACAATTATTTCCCAAGTGACGGTGCGTTCTTACGAGCTCTTGCGTATGAAGAAAGGAGCTGAGGGGCAGGCCCAGACAGATGGCTCCAAGATAGCACCACAGGCTCCTTCTCATGACACCTAAGCAGCAGTGAGAACTCGTCACCTGTCAATTCAGAGAGGGAATAGCAAATGGGTAGATTTTTCATTTATCTTGAAAGGTTTAATTTATCTTACATGTGTTTGTACATGTGTGGTGTGCACACACATATGCACACACATGTACACACATGTACATACACATGCACACACATGTACACATAAATGTGTACACACATGCACACACATGCACACATACATGTGTACACACATGTACACACATGCATGTGTACACACACGTACACACACACACCACACACACATACACACACACACAGAGGTGCCTGAGCAAATGTTGGTGTGTGACATGCATGTAGAAGCTTCTGGAAGCCAGAAGAGGGCATCAGATTCCCTTGGCTACAGGCATTTGTGAGCTGCCCACTATAGGTGCTGAGATCTGAATCCAGAGCCTCTGCAAGAGTAACAAGTGCTCTTAACCACTGAACCATCTCTTCAGCCCACAAATTAAAAATAAAAACAAAAAAGTTTGTTTGTTGATTTATTGTTGTATTTGCATGTGTGGACATGGAGGTCAAGGGTCGCCTTCTGCCTTGTGGATCCCAGGGGTAAACTCAGATTATCAGTCTTGGCAGTGGGTGCCTTTGCCAGCTGGGTACCCCTGATCCCAGCTGGTGGTTCTTACTTTCATTTTTTAGATTTTCCTTATTTTTATGTGTATGTGTGTTTTGCCTGATGTAAGTCTATGTACCACGTGTCTGGTTCCCATGGAGGGCAGACGAGGGTGATGGATTCTCTGGAAACAGAGAATTACAGGTGGTGGAGCTACAGATGGTGGTGGGCCATCATGAAGGTGCTGGGAATTGAACCTGGGTCCTCTGGAATAGCAACAAGTATTCTTCACTACTGAGCCGTCTCTCCAGCCTCCATCAATTTTTTTCTTTTAAATTATGTGGCCAGGAAGATGGCTTGGTGGAAAAATGCTTTCCACTCAGTCATGAGGATGGGGACTCAGTTTCCAGCACTCACATATAAAAAAATCAGTTGTAGCAGCACACACCTGTAATCTCAGTGTGAGGGACCTGAGGACAGGATTCTTGAAGCTAGCAAGCCAGTCTAGACCAATCAGTGAGAGACCCTGTCTCGAAAATAATGAAGTGGAAAGTGACTGAGGGAGACATTTAGGGTCAGCTCCTGCCTCCACATATGTGTGCACACATGTACACATGCACATGCATACAAAGCAAGTGTATGAGAGATGCTGTTGAACTTGGAGCTCTGCCTTCTGCTCCATCCCTGAGGGTGTTTTGTCAGCAGGATAGAAGTCTTAACACTCTGAGGAGTGAGACAAGCTCAGGTAGACAGGTAGACTCTGCATAACAGAGCAAAGTTCTGGGTTAGAGCTTCCGCACTGACTATGGACTGCTGATTCTGGCAGCTTACCCATTTTTAATCATTGGTAAAGAGGGTATTTGAGAACTATCGGCACACCAGGGTCATAAGCGATTGAAATCCACTCTGTGTGGACAGAGTAGGAAACTCTGTATTTGTAGGATGCTATATATTCTTTATATTTTGTGGAACTTTTTCATATTTATGAGTGACTTGTGAATTCTTGTTAAGAGGAGTATGCTTTTTGATGTAACATTACCCAGAGGCATGGTGTCTAGGGAACGTAAAAACAGATGAGTTTCTACCCAGACCCAAACCTTCACCGCTGCATGGTCTGCTTCCTACCAGGCACAGCGGGGTCCTCCACCAAGAAGGTATGTGCTTTGTTCAAATACCAGGACAAAGTGGACTTTTGTATGACACAGAATCTTAGAGACCAAAGGTCATGTTTACTCTACAGTCACACGCAGATTTAGTTCACCATAGCTTTAATTCAACAACCTTCTGGAGTGCGCAGAGGTGCTGTATTTGGGATATTTTTACAGCTGGGTTTTTTTGCTCACCGAGGAGTTAAATTCCGTCTTTAAAACATCTACGTTAATGACTAGCAACCTGCCCTGTGAATAATACCAAGAAAGCAATTCAGGTTTGTTGCTTGAATCATTATGCAAAGCTGGACAGAAGTAATGACTTCATTTGAACATTGGATTCAGGCAAAAACATTCCTTTCATCTTAGGAAATTGATTCCTTGATGTAAATTTTTATAATAAATCTTGACTTAGTGACTAATAATGGCATTGTTCTATTTTTTTTTTTAATTAAAAGGATTTTTAGTTTAGTGGCCCACAGTAGTTTATGATCTTGTTTATTTTGAGACATTATCTTATGTAGCCCAGGTTGGCCTTGAATTATATTCCTAAGGATTGCCCAACCAAGGATGGCCTTGAACATTCCAGTCTTATTGGCTTGACTTTTCAAGAGCTGGAACCACATGGGTGGGCCATCATATCTGGTTTGATGCAGTTCTGAGAATGGAACCCAAGGTTCATGCATGCTAGGCAACTGAGCTACGTTCCCGCCCTTCCACAGAGTTTCTTGTAGAGTAAAGACACCACGTCTTTCAGGTGGAAGGAGCCTTCATCTCTGTTCTGGCTAGTTTTATGTCAACTCAACACAAACTAGAGTCATCTGAAAGGAAGGAATGTCGAGTAAGAAAATGCAGCCATAAATCTGGCTGTGTTAGTGATCAGCGTGGGAGGGACCGGCCCATTGTAGGTGATGCCGTCCCTGAGCTGGTGGTCCAGGGAAGAAAGCAGGTTGAGCAAGCCCCGAAAAGCAAGGCAGTAAGCAGCACTCTTCCACGGGCTCTGTATCAACTCCTGCCTCCAGGTTCCTGCCCTGTGCAAGTGCCTGTCCTGGTTTCCTTCAGCTGGTCTGTACATGGGCGCTATCCATGGGGATTGGAGGCTCTGGCCCAGCCAGAGCGGCCAAAGAGTTGCAGATGTCCAAGGGGGAACCAGAGCAAGGTGGGCTGCTGGGCCTTTTCCGGGGCTGCTACTGCCCGGAGTTGTTGGCAGGAGGTGGGATGCATCAGGTGGCTAGGAGCCAAGGTTGGGGCCACCGAGCAGGAAGTGGCCAAGGTCGGGGCCACCGAGCAGGAAGTGGCCAAGGTCGGGGCCACCGAGCAGGAAGTGGCCAAGGTCAGGGTCACCGAGCAGGAAGTGGCCAAGGTCGGGGCCATCAAGTAGGAAGTGGCTGCAGTTGGTTTGAGCAGCTTCCAGCCATGAAAACTTCAGGAGAGAATACTTTTCCCTGGAGTGTTACAGCTTGACAAGACAGGCACTCTCAGATGATCTTTGGTGAAATAATTCATGTGCTTTATTCCTTGTGGATAGGGCCTTATAAACATTTGGGAGGTTTGGGATCTAGAAGAGCTGTTTTCTATGTCAGGGATGCTTCATCTGTATGTGGAAGAACTTGAGGTGTTGCCCCTACATGACTGATTGTCACAGTCCTCTCCATGGGGTGCCCTGGCCACGTGCTCCAGGACAGGAACCTGGTTGGGAGTAGATTTAAAAACCTACCATTCTCAATTATGAGAATTGCTGGGTTTCCAGAATCCGCTCGACTTTACCAGGTTTTCTGTCGGGTGGCACGGCCCACTGCCCCACAATGGACTATGATGTGGAAGTGTAAACCAAATAAACCCTTTCCTCCCCACCTTGCTTTGGTCACGGCGTTTCACCTCAGCAGTAGCGAATGTACCTAGGACAATCCACTTAAGCCAGGAAGCATCCTTCTCCTAGACAGAGCATCATAGTTCCTGCTTCAGTTTTAAGCTGCAGAGGGTCGTGTGAATCCCACGAAGTTCTGATCTTCAAAGCCTGTAGTTGCTGCTTTTGTCTCCTACATCTTTTGTGGCCCGTTCAGGCATGATGTGTGAGGCTCTGACTGGGCTCAGGGCTAGCTCAGGGGTGGGCAGTACAAACCCTTGTTTTCAAGGCTCTGATTTTCTGGAAAGAGATGCTCCAGTCATATGGGCCTCTGCCTCCTCCCTCCTGAGGAAGAAGAACAAAGCAGCAAGCATATGGGTTGTCAGCCCTAGCAGGTGATTTGGAGCAAGAAGGTTAGCCTGGGGCTTTTGGGTTATATGTCATTTTGGGGTTAGGTAGATATTATATTATATTATATTATATTATATTATATTATATTATATATTTGTATGAGTGTTTGGCCTACATGCATATCTGGGAAATATGAGCATGTCTGGTACCCTCAGAGGAATTGGAGTTACAGGGAGTTGTGAGCTGTCACATGGGTGCTTGGTGTCCAACCTGGATACTCTGGAAGAGCAAGTGCTGTCAATCACGAAGCCATCTCTCCAGCCACAGCTGGTGGTTTTAAATGTCATTTTTTATGTGTGTTGTTGTGGAGTATTCGTTAGAGAAGACTTCTTGGATATGGGTTTAAGTTAATAAAAAGTCTTCTCAGTATAACCCACAGCTTTTCTTAGAGTGAGCTTTTAAGCACAAAAAAACTTGTTCTGGGGTCGAGATTCTTCAGTAGACAAGAACGGTCAGCCAGAAGCAGAACTACAGAAGCCAAAAAGCAGGGTTATTACATTTAGAGACTTTCCCAGAACTATGGATTTCGATGAATTAGGTCTTTGTTTTTGCTTTGGCTGATGGTAATGTCTACGTGCTGGGTTTTAGTGGAGTCAGTTGTGCTAAGGTCTGGGGGCCTATTACAGTATGGATGTGTGCTAGCATGTATGTGTGTGCACCATATGTATACTGGATGCCACTGGAAGGGGCATTGAGTTCCTTGGACTTGGAGTTAGGGTGAAATGGGAGCTGCCCTGTGGATGCTGGGAAATGTACCTTCACCCTCTGCAAAGGCAGCAATGCCCTTAATCACTGAGACACTTTTCTAGGGACATTGAGTTAGGATAAAAAGATGAGAAAATCATAAACATAGGAAGAAAAAGAAGCCCTTTCCCCCAGGATCTAGGTTGAGTTTCTCACTGGCAGAGAGTCAAGAGCTTCAACATAACTGACAAAAAAATGAAGATTGCCTACTATCATAGCTTGCCTCATGCGTCGGCTTGACATGCTTGGGAAGAAGGAACCTTAATGGAGGGATTGTTTCAGTTGGGTTGGCTCCTGACCATGTCTGTGGGGCATTTTCTTGACTGGTAATTGATGTGGGTGGGCCCATCCAGCTGTAGACAGTGCCATGGCTGCGTGGGTGACAGGTGGTCCTGGGCTGTGTGCAGTGCCATCGGTGGATGGGCGGGCTTGGGGTATATAAGAAGGGTAGCTGAGAAAGCCAGAGTGAGCAGCCATTAGGCACCATTCCCCTGTGTTTTCTACTCTAGTTCCTGTCCTAAGCTCCTGTCCTGGCTTCCTGCATGAAGGATGATGACCTGTGAGGAGAACTAAACCCTCTCTTCCCACGGTGCAGTTGGCCGTGGTGTCCATGGTACTGTTGATTGATCACTGTGTGTATCACAGCACAGGAAAGTGAACTTGGGCTCTTACAGAGAGGTTATTCCCTTAAGATGTCTCAGACGAGGTTGTTATGGACAACAGGTGATACTTGCTCAGGGTGGGGACATTTGTGACCTTTTGGTTAAGTCTTCACTGAACCCCACAATCGCAACCTGGACTGTGTACCCAGTAAAACCAACCCAGTTTTGCTGACGAAAGGAGATTTTTTAGAAGACCACTTCCTGTGTAGATACCTCAGTGTTGCCTGCGGCCTGGACTACTTGCTGCTGGCCCCTACCTGCCATTGGGGGTTGGAGGTGAGGTGGCCCAGAGTCAACAACACAGACTCCAGGAGCAGATGAGAAACTGCAGCAAGCTCTCTGAACATTGCTGAAAGCTCCTTTAATACCCTCCATCCACGCCCATTGGGCCCAAGAAAGTATCTCTTCTAAAGAGTAGTTCCTGATTGGCTGGTATTGTCTGTATGCAATCCTTGGTCTCTCAGGCAGTCCTCAATCAGGTCCTCCTGCAGGAGTTGCTTTTGCAGCTGTGTGGACCCGGTGTTTACATGAGGTGCCCGCAGTTCCTGTTACATCTCAGTTTGTTTATCATTTACCGGCTGAGTTCCACCCGCCCCCTTTTTCAGACAGAGTCTGGGACAGCTCTGGGTGTTCTGAAATACACTGTGTTGACCAGGCTGGCCTGGAACTCACAGAGCTCCTGCCTCGGTCTCCCAAAGAGCTGGATTAAAAGTCTTCCAAAGAGCCTGCTGTGTTTTGATTTTCAACAGACTGTTCTCATTTCTACCACTGTTGCTGACCACACCCTCTGACTGC
This sequence comes from Rhabdomys pumilio, assembly GCA_030674055.1. NCBI lineage: Eukaryota > Metazoa > Chordata > Mammalia > Rodentia > Muridae > Rhabdomys > Rhabdomys pumilio. The sequence continues at coordinate 258,065,482 of JANHMN010000001.1, read as the reverse complement.
CCCTGCTTTGGGTTGCGCGATTTGGTGAGGAAAAGCTGCGTTGTGTCACCGACAACTGGTACACATCCTATTTTTACGTTCTTTTACCATGACCTTCAAGCAGCTGGTCTTCTGGAGAGTGAAACTGGACTAAGGTAAAAGCTGCTTGGCTCTGGGCTCTGGCTGCTAGAATTCGCTTTCTATGCTGACTCAAATAGATTAAGAAAATTCCATTTTCTAACATGATCCTCTCAAAATAAAAATGCACACTACTTAAGTGTTAATATTCTCTTTATGCTTCCTATGCTCTGGGTATTTCAATCTGGCTCAATGTTCAGATCTTTTCCCTCCACAGAAATCTGTATTTTTTTTTTCTTCCCCAGACAAGAGAAGGTCTGTGATGGTCGATAATTTTGACTGTCAGTTTAATTGAATCAGAAACACCCAATGGGAAAACAATGACATCCGCCTAGGGCATCAGTGAGGTACGTCTCATGAGGCCATGATTGAGAGCTTTAACTGAGGAGGGAAGACCCACCCAGTATTTGGGTAGAACCATCCCTTGGGTCCCAGTCTCAGAAGGAATATGAGGGGAAAAAGGAGAAAGTAATCGTTTTGCAGGTGGTAGCTCTTTAGACAGGCTGTATCCTGGCTTCTTGGCGTCTTACTCAAAGATCTGAAGAAGCTCACACAAAGGCAAAGTGGTATGGGTTTTATTCAGAAGGCTCAGCAGGCTCCAGGGAGATTGCCTTCCCCCCTTACTTCCTGTGGACATCTTTGGCGAGTCTTGGAGGAGGAAGGAGACGCTGCTACTGTGGAGAAGGGCTCAGCTTGAGACCACCAAACTGGGAAACTCCAAGGGAAGAACAAAGATTTGGGGAAATTCAACCGACCCGGGCTATTCCTGGGGGTGGGGGGTGGGGGTCAGGCAGAGAAAATTACAAAAGGTGCGAAGAGTCTCTCCAATTTTAAGGAGACAGGTTGCTTCAGGAGAAAGGGCTGTGAGCCACAGCAGCCTGGAAGTTAGAGTATCAGGGACTGTAATCTCCGACATCCTTAGCAGCGTTGCCATTTTGTGGCCCATTTTGAACCTAACATTCCAGACTTCTATTGATATTAGGCGTGATGGTTGTCATGTGGCTGCTTTCAGCTGAGCAGGGATATCATGGGAGTCGCCTTAGCAAAGCTGAACTGGGGGTCAGAGGTCCAGTCAGTCAGTCAGTCAGTCAGTCAGTCAGTCAGTCAGTCAGGCGATGGCAGGAGGGTTGGGAAAATTTCATCAGAAGCATCTGGTTTACTGACCATAGGGTAATTCCACCAATTGTCTCCTGAGAGAATCTGAAGAGAGACTGGGGACTATCGTTGTTACAAGAAATACAAATATCAGCGGGCCAAAGAGATGGATGAGTCAGGGGCCCAAGAAAGACACAAAGGAGAGCCGTGCCTAGGTTCCCGTGGAAACTTCAGTTTGTGAGGCAGCTCTTGTAAGCCTTTAATCCTCTTTTCCGCTTGGCTGCACTTTTTCACACACTAGCAGCATTTTTTTCCATTGATGAAGAGGCAAGTGGCTCCCTCTTCAGCTGTCAGCAAGCTCAGGGCTTGCTCGTTTTGTAGGACCACAGAAGCTAGGGACGGAACTGGTTTTGGAGTAGCTGTAGAGCCGAGGTTGATTTCTGCATGGTATCTGGCAGCTGAACGGAAATCTGCTAAGATAGATACAGACGTGGGCAGAAGGAAAAGTTACGGTGCTCAGGGGGATTTTTATTTTCGGTGTATCTTTGAAACTTTCAGACACGTTGTGTGGTCACCCAATGGGAGGGAAAGAGCCCAGCCTCAGGGGTGGGAGGAGAACGTAAGATTTAGTATCCCATTGGATGGCAGGAGTGCTTATCAGGAGAGGAGTCTAGAGCTCATTTTGGGCTGTGGCAATCGGATCCCAGTTTCAACAACCTGAAACTTACATGAAATTTAAAGACATCGACAAAAAGAGACAACAATCCAATCTATATCTACCCAGGCGGTAGCGTGAGAACAATGCACTTCCATTCCAGAACCATCTTTTGGGTTCTCAAGCCTTTCTTCCCTTCAGTTTCCTTCCTGTCCCATTACAGACGAACGTTCACACTTACGTTGGTAACCTACAGGTTTTTATTATTATTATTATTATTATTATTATTATTATTATTATTATTATTATTTATTATCTTGCAACGGCTTAAAACATGAGTCTGTTCGAGCAGCTTTCAGACACGTATTAGCTGCTTTGTCTACAACAAAGATTCCAATACAGATTAAAACAAGCCATGGTTCTCGTGATACCTCTAAAACTTGAAGCCTGTTTTAAAGCTTGTTTTACGTGCTCCATGCTTAACTTGACAACTTACACAAGAGACATAAATTGGTCTCTCCCTCCAAGCTGGTTTCTGTAAGTAACAGTTCTGAACATATCAAAGAATTTAATTATTTATAAAGTGACTGACCGTACACTTGTATGTCTTAACTATCTTTAACAATTTACAGCAATTTAGTAACTTTTTAAGATTACAGTTTTATGATTTTATCTCTGTTGCGTTTGAGCCTTAAAGATGTGTAGTTTTTGAATTGAAGACCCTTTAGTATCAAAATAAGACTGAAAAGGTGAATACGGTTCAGGGAGAGACCAGGAAGCTTATTTGCCTGATCCTTTTATACTGTACTTTTACAAAACACCACAGCTTTTTATATTACTCAATCTCTCTAAATAACTGAAGGTTAGTGAAGTTAGAGCAAAGACATAGCGGTTAGACACGAATCTTTAGTCAGATTCCGTTAGCCTGAATGGAGCATTATAACCTCAAGAATTTATAAGCTTTAATCACCACACAGATGCTGTTTGTAAGTCCTATTTTTCACAAACCTTGTTCGTGATTTTTGTCCTCATTTGGTTTTTTTCCTTCCCCATTCTTAGTGTTAATCCCACCAAATGAGAGTAAGCTCATTACCCAATTTTTTTTTTTAGTCGAATAAAGCAAGATTTATTTTCTGTCAGACAGGGATTATCTTCCTAAAGTGGGGTTTGAGAAAATAGCACTGACAGAGGAGAAGGTGGGCTTATATTAACCCCCAAACTGTAAAGCCAGGAGTTACATAGGAACTTGGCAGAATACTTCAGAATTATTTGCCAGAACATCTTATCTCTTATCAGAGTGGAGGTCAGGATACAGGGTATGAGACATATCAAATTCCACAAAGTAAGTCAAAACATGGTCAAACCCAAGTTTTACAGAAAACAGGAATGAAGTTATTTTGACCTTGTAATAAGAAGACTTTTAACATTAAGATGGAATCAGGCTGGCCCATCCACATCCTTGATAGCTATTCTTATCTCTAGTATGGAGCTGGCAATGTTCCAGTGTGGCAAGCACCTTAGTATTTTTTATTTGGAGAGAGAAACATTTGTATCATGGCTCAGGTCTCTCTACTTACATCTGATTGGTTAGCATAGAAAGAATACATTTTTTTTTCTTAAAGCTATCATTTTGTTCTGCATAGAGCAGATTGAGTGCCCTATCATATTGTAACCATTTCAGCGAATGAATTTACTTATTGATAGATCTTGGTCTGTTTGTTTTTTTCACAGGTACCTTTCTGATAACGGGGGAGCCAGGTATGCCAGTAGGTTTTATGTGCAATCATTTTTGTCTCCTTTGTCAGGGAGTTTCCTTTGGATCCAACATTCCAGCCTCTGTAGAGAATAAGGGGAGATGCAATCTCTTCTGCAACTGCTTCTTGACTGAAATTAGGGTGTCATTGTCAGGTTCAGGAAGGCTGGAATGCTGGTCAAAAGTCAGGAGGGGATTTAGGGAATGGGGCATCAGAAGCATCTGTGTCACTGACCCAGCTGAAGAGACAGGGATCTCTGAATGTGATGTAATGTGATCACATTAGCAGGAGTTGGGGTTAAAGCAGCAGGCAGGGAAAGTCTTGCCAGTTTTAAAGACACGTGTTACTTTAGAAGGGAGCCTGGAAGCTTTAACAGCCTGGGAGTTGGGGTAGTGGGCCCCAGGAGTGGATAATGTGTCAGAACAGCCTTGGAGCTAGTATGAGGATATTACCTGTTGTGGGCTGTTGTGGTGGTTTGAATATGCTTGGCTATTTAACATGTGTTTAATATGTGTTATAACATGTGTATAATATGTACTGTTAGGAGGTGTGGCCTTGTTGGAGGAAGTGTGTCACTGTGGGGGTGGGTTATGAATCTCTGCCCAGTGAGGAAGAGCCAGTCTTCTCCTCTTTGCCTTTGGAACAAGATGTAGAACCCCCAGCTCCTTCTGTGACATGCCTTACTGGATGCTGCCATGGTCCTGCCTTGAGGAAAAAGGACTGAACCTCTGAGACTGTAAGCCAGCCCCAGTTATACATTGTCCTTAGAAGAGTTGCCTTGGTTATGGTGTCTTTTCACAGCAATGGAAACCTTAATTAAGACAGCTAGCTTGAGTTAATAGGGAACCAGACGCACTGCCACTGGGTCCTGTTTCAGACCTAACAGAGAGGAGGAGGATTTAGTGACTTCTGCTTTGATAAACTTTTGATGGATAGATGAGAACTTTGCCTTTTGCATAACCATGGGTCAAACATCTCATAATTAATTAATGTGTGTGTGTATTTCCTACAATATGCATATACAGAACTGTTAGAATTCAGATAGAACTAGGCCAGTGTCTAGTAGTAGTACGTATTTCATGTCTTCAGTGTTTGAGGTTTGTTGGAGACAGGTCGACCAGATGGCTTTATGATAGGCATAAAACACAAGAGAACACAGGAGAACCTCATTGCTTTTGGGGACGAGTCAGTTTTCTGCCTCCTATGGTCTCCTTGCAAGCAATCTGCCTTTGTGTCCTGCTCTCAGCTGTGAAGTTTTCCCTGAAGCTTCATTTTCTGCAGTTTCTTGATGATATTCCTAGTCTTGGATTTCTTCTAATTTAACATGGGATTCTTTAGGCTCCTGAGATTGCCTATCTCAACTCGGTTGGGGAACCTTCTCAGGCTTTATTTATTTAACTATTTCTTTTTTCCTGGTCCCCTAGCTGAGGTCCATCTCACTCAAACATTCAAGTTTGCTTGTCTTGAAAAATACTTTGAGGGGAAACTGATATACGCTACAGGGGCATGATCCAGTGTTTCGGACAGCACTACCCCACGCTTGGGGGTCAAAATGTCCAGGACCGCTCTGTCAATGTTGGAACCTGCACTGCCAAAAGCCTTGGGGGCTAGATTGTTAGAGCCCGCACTGCCCCAGGCTGCTCCGGTCTGCGGGTTAGGGTTCAGCAAGAGAGAGAGTGAGGACAGACTCGAGGAATGGAGACCAAACAGAGTGTGATTCAATCCCATTTATCTTTTAATCTCCTTTAATCTCTCTTCCTAGTCTAAGTCCCAAGTCTTGAGTTCCTAGTCCCTAGTTCCTAGTTCCTCCAAGTTCCAAGTCTCAAGTCTAAGTGCTCTTCCAAGTGCTAGTGTCTAATCCTAGATGCCTGCGAGTCTCAAGTGCCTACTCCAAGTGTCTAATGTCTGTTGCTTTCTTCTGTCTGCCTCTTGCCTTTTATGTCTCACTTCTAAGCCACGCCTTTAAGTCATGCCTTAGGGCCAACCCTAAGGCCTTATCTCTAAATCTGATCTCTAAGTCACGCCCTTAAGTCACACATCTTTAAGTCTCACACACCCAAGGGAAAATCCTGAGTATCTAAAGCAAGATGTTATCAGAGTGTGCTCAGCTGTTGTAGGCTAATGTAAACAAGTCTCTTGCCAAGGTATACAGCTCAAGATGGCTGCAAGGATGATAGCCGCCTTCTGTTGACTCCCCACACTCCAGTTTGTGGTTTTCACTTGTCCTTAGCTCTGTGATTCCTTTGATGATGTGGTAAAGATATTTAGACATATTTTACCCATCGTTTTCAGCTGTTTTTGCACAAGAATGTGAATGTCATTACCAGAAAATGGAAATTTAAAACCATTCGAATAGGGCTGGAGAGATGGCTTAGGGGTTAAGAGCACTGGTTGCTTATCCAAAGGTCTTGAGTTCAATTCCCAGAAACTACATGGTGGTATATAACCATCTATAATGAGATCTTGTACCCTCTTCTGGTATGCAGGCATACATATAGGCAGGACACTGTATATAAAAATAAGTCTTTAAAAGAAACCATTTGAACCTTATTCTATCTCAAATTAATTCTGAGGTACAGGGAGAGGATGTATGGACCCAGATTTCCCTAAGTCTATAGTCATGTACCCTACCATTGTATTCTGATGGGTTTAACTATTTCTCTTCCAGTCACTAAGGGTTTCATCTGCTGTCATTTATATATAACAGAATCGTTATACTTTGAAGATTTCTGAGCTCTTAAATCTACTTAATTTAATTAAATTAAGCCAGGACCATCTTGTCTTAATCACTGTAGCTTTATGCTGTATTTATATATCTTCAAAGGTGTGGCTCAAGTTTTGTTAGTCTTTTTGTAAGTGAGATGGTAAGTAGCTGCTACCATTCATTCAAGTTATGTGTCATAGAATGGGACTTACTTTGCTGAGTGCCAAGCATATAAAGAAGTCCAATATAAAATACTAGTCATGATGGGTTTTATATTATAAGCAGAAAAGGGAGATTGTTTAGAAAATAACTACATGATTTAAATGACAAAGGCAAACAGTAAAAGCAAAGTTGTGTCATAAGGCAATGACTACTGAACTCCTGCTAGAGCCCACAACATGTGTTCCTTTATCCTGCTTAAGTGTGTGTATCACACTGCATGGGGAGATATCCCAGTGCTTCATCTGTCTTCTGAGGGGTCCTTCTGCTATAGTATAAGAGGACTATGTGCAGACCAATGACCCTGCATTGACTTCAGTGTATCTGTGTGGTGGTAGGGGTGGGGAGGTTGGGAGGTAGGGGTAGAGGATGAGTTGGCCCTCTGTGTTTTGAAGTTTTATTCCAGCCTGGACTTCACTTGCTTTCCTTGGTTACTGTGAGTTCAGTGGGCAGGAATGCTCAAACTTCTTATGCCACTCACCTGATAGATATGCCGAAATTGTTTTTGCAAAACTGTCACGGTTGGCTGCCATTGGGCACGGTGTGATGCAGGCCAGTTAGAAGGAAAGAACATACAGATGGGCAGAGGTGTGCTCCATGGTCTGAGCAGGGATGAGAAGTCATTCTCAAAGAGTCTGGAAACAGCATTGCAGAATGCAGGACAGACACTCAAAGTTCAGGAGACAACTACACCCATAATTTAAATAGACACAAAATAGCATCAAAGACTATTAATTAGTAAGAAGGTGTTTAACTGCTGTGGTAGTTTGAATAAGAATGGCCCCCCTAGGCTCATATATTTGAATGCTTAGTCACTAGGAATGGAACGTTTGACAGGGTTAGAAGAATTAGGAGGTGTGGCCTTGTTGGAGGAGGAGTGCCACTGGGGGTGGGGGTTGTCTTTGAGATTTCAAAGGCTCATGCCAGACCCAGTCTCTGTTCTGCTGTCTGCAGATGGGGATGTAGTTCTTAGCTACTGGTCCAGCGTCATGTCTGCCTGCACGCTGCCATGCTCCTGCCATGTTGTTAATGGGCTAATCTTCTGAAACTGTAAGCAAGCTCCCAATTACTTGCTTTTTAAAAGTAAGAGTTGCTTTGGTCATGGTGTCTCTTAACAGCAATAGAAAGTGACTAAGATAAGTATTAATAGAAATAAACAAGACTCCAGGGACTCCAGAATCAGCAGTTTCCCAGAGTTTTCACTCATCTCTGACTGAGACTGTGAGGAGAATGTGAGGAGGAAAAGAATCTTGAAGCTCAGGGTTGTGGGTGTAACCTACAGAGAAGACTTGGGAGACAAAGGATTTGCTTGTTACTAGGGATGAGGAGACATACTAGGGTTGGACATGAACATGCTGAAGATGAGAGCTGGTCATGTTCTTTGCAGTTTAAAAAAAACCCAAAACAAAAAACAAAACAAAGCAAAACAAAACAAACAACCTTGTAGGAAGGAATACCCTGGTAGGGAGTTTTGGTGGTAGACTTGGACTATGGTGGGTCTGTGAAGCCTCTTGGGATGTGTGCTACAGTGCCCTCTGCAGGAAGTCAGGGGGATAACACTACAAATGGAGGAGAGAGGGCTGTGAGTCGTAGCTCACCCGTAGAGTACTTGCCTAGGATGCATGAAGCCTTGGCTTTGGTCTTCATTACTTGAAGGAGGAAGAGAGTCCCTTCTTCCTGCTTTCACCTTCTAAGTGCTCCCTGCAGACAAACATCAAGCTAACTGGAAAAGGAGAAATGTTCATAGGGCCAGTTCCAGCATCTCAAGACCGAACAAGGAAAAGGGCGGAGGGGGGGGGCGGGGCTGAGGAGCAATAAAGCACAAAACCCGACGCCCACAGCACAGGGCATAGGGGAGAACGGTTGGCAGAGGTTACAGACGCTGTATCTCTGTCCACATGTCTTTTCTCTACTGAGAAGTGACACTCTGATACTGAGTAAAAGAAAATCTTTTGCTTAACACCCCTTTGTGGACAGTGAGGAGGAAGAAAATGTTTGCCGACTTTACTAAGAAAGGGCTGGTTCCTGAGGAGGTCAAGATGACCAGAGGGAAGCTGGGTCGGCTCACTCTGGGATGCTTTTCTCACTAAGTCCTGTTAATTTCATGCTGCTTGTATAGTGGCAGGAGAAAAACATGAGTTCTGGAATGTTCTTCTAGGGTTTTTGGCAAATACTCCTGATTCTCTCTTCCCACTGAAGGTCTCTCTCTCTCTCTCTCTCTCTGTACTGCCAAGTCACCTGTTTGATAAACTACCTCAACATTAATTAGGATTAACTATCCGTGAAGATCACACAGGTCCCGTGTCTGTGGTTTATGCATGGCTTGCTTGGCCCCAGCAAAATTGTGCACATTTGAGCCAGGAATGATAGTGTATGACTTTAACCTCAGGCTGAGACAAGGAGAATTTCAGGTTAGAGGCCAGCCTAGGCTATGTCATGAGTTTTTGATATGTTTAGACTACCCAAATGAGACCCTGTCTCAAACAGCAACAGCAACAAAACAGCAGCAGCAGCAGCAGCAGCAAGATTCTACTTTACAAAATAGTTTGAGGTGGGTGGGCTGGAGAGATGGATCAGCAGTTAAGAATACTTATGCTTTTCCAGAGGACCTGGGTTCAATTCTCTGCACCTGCATAGTGGCTTGTAACCACACATAACTTCATTTATAAGGCTTAAATCTCTCTCTTTGTGTACCAGGCACACATGATGTGCACACACACACACACACACACACACACACACACATGTGCATATATGTATATATATGTATATATATATATATATACACACACACACATACATGCAGGCAAAACACTTAAAGACATAAAATAAGATAACTAAACAAAAGAAATAAAAACTAGTCCTTTCTCCTCAGGCACGGGCTTTATGGCATGCACACGTGTTCCAGGGCATGATGTCTAGAGGAAGGTACATCTCGGGAATTCCCAGCTGAGGTTGGCTTCCAGGGCTTTGACCTTCTTGTAGGGAGAGGTTTGCTCTGCCACTGTGCTCTCCTCCCCATTTTGCCAGCATCTCAACAGGACAACCCAAGTTCCCCCTCTAGCTACCGGCCATCTTCTAAAGGAAGATTTGTGCTGTGTACCTTCTGGGCACCCCAGTATTTTGCCTTAATTTGTCTTTTAGGTTATCATACAGAGCAGTGCTTGTCTTTGTGGCATCTTATACACAGGTGTGGGCTTTGATTTTTTTTCAAAACCTACTTTGATAAGGGTTCTTAAATGCTTAAACCTCCCTTCTAGCTCTCAGCCCACAAGAGGTAGTGGAAAAGAAAGGTTAATAGGGCAAAGGGGATGTGGACCTGTGTAGAAATAGTTCTTTGGGGCAGTTCCCATCTTTATTGTCAGCAGTCCAGTCCTCTAGTAAGACACCAACACCAATCAGCAGCTGCAGTCCAGTCTTCTCGGCAATCACTCATGAAACAGCAATGGCAGTTTGATCCAGAAGAAACCACGAGGCCCACCAACCAGCTGGAGTCTGAGGAAGTGATGAGAGGCTGCAGGAACACCATGAGGAGTTCTTTGGTAAGGCGCTCTCTACTAAGTCACCACAAGTGAAGACCAGCAAGGCGATGCAAGGCGAACCCTGAGCGTCATCAGCAAAGACTAGTGAAGCAAAGCACGGCAAACCAGTGTGATCACTTCCTCCCACTGTCTGTGGGGTCATACTTATATTCTTTCTAAATATCACACATCCTCTGACCTGTGTCTGCTTCAACGTCCTTTCACTTGTCTGCACCAGCAAAACATTATGACCTAAAACATGGTTTCCAAAGAAACCAGAAATTTGCACTTCACACAGGTACTATTATCCTTTGTTCTCATTACTTTCTCCACTGCTCTCCCCCACGCCCCCCCCCCCAGCTGGTTCCCCCTGCTCTCCCCCACCCCCCACCCCCAGCCGGTTCCCCCTGCCTCCCCCCCCTGCCTCCCCCCCAGCTAGTTCCTACTGCTCTCCCCCATGTCCCACCCCCAGATGGTTCCCACTTCTCTCCTCCATGCCCCCTCCCCCTCCAGCTGGTTCCCACTGCTCTCCTCCATGCTCCCACCCCTTAGCTGGTTCCTTCTTCTCTTGTTAGCTCTAACTTCTGATTTCCTATTATCTGCATTTTGCTACCCTCTCAGCCTTGCTTCCTCCTCCTATCCGATCTCTTCCACCCATCTCATGATTACCCTTCTGGTTTTGTGACTTACACCTACCCACATGCATAATTTCAAATGTAGGTTTTGTATATGGGAGAAAGTGTGCAGTGTTAATCTTCTGAGACTGGGTTATTTTGCTTAAAAATTATTTCTAGCTTCCAGTCTGCACCTCCACTCATGGAAGATGGGCGTGCCTGCCCCTCTCCCATACCCAACAGCCTGCATGTCTCCTAGGTGGTCAGCTATAATCAAGTACATAGCCTGCCTGTCTCCCAGGAAGTTGGTTGTAACCAGGGACACAGGTGAGATCCCACGCACAGGCACCAATTCCTGTCACTATTAATGATGCCATGTTGTGCTTGCAGATTGGAGCCTAGCATGGCTGTCCTCTGAGAGGCTCTACCAGCAGCTGACTGAGACAGATGCAGATACTTACAGCCAATCTTTGGACTGAGATTGCACACTCCTATGGAAGACTTAGAGGATGGATTAAAGGAGTCGAACAGGTTGGCAACCCCACAGGGAGACCAATAGTGTCAACTAACTTTGACCCCTCAGAGCTCAGAGACTAAGCCACCAACCAAAGAGCATACATGGGCTGGTGTGTGGCCCCTAGCACGTATGAAACAGAAGACTGCCTTGTCTGACCTCAGTGAGAGAGGATGTGCCTAATCCTGTAGAGAATGAATGCCCCAGGGAAGGCGGATGCTGGCAGGAATGAGGTGATGGTGGGAGAGTGGGTGGGGGAGCACCCTCTCAGAAGCAAAGAGGAGGAGGGATGAGGTGAAGAACTTGGGGAGGGGGGACCAGGACGGTGGGGGGCAACATTTGGAATGTAAATTGTAGTGGGAGATAATAGAAGTGATGGCGGCTGGCACCCAGCTCTGCCGCCATGTTCCTGCACTAGAGTCTGACATTGGCTGCCTGCCTCATTGGCGCCGGACTGGGGCCCACAAGATGTTGGCGTGGCTGCTGCCTCTGCGGTCCAGCTCCAAGGCCTCTGTGGTTCTAGGCATCGCTGCTGGGCCAAATCTGCTGCCCTCACTGCGATTGACTTAGCCCTAGACAATAGCCACCATCCTAGCCATCCTAGCGGCTGATACCACAATATCCAGTACCGGGTAAAAATAAGACTCTAGGTGGTTATAGTTAACCAAAGTTTTTATATAGCAGTAAAATCTCAACACATAAGATGCCCACACAGATTAGAAAGTTATCCCAATTATCTAACCTTTTGATATGAATAACTACCTGAAACTGCTAGAGACATGTCTGCTGCCATTCGTGTCTCTCCTGTTTCTTCTCTCTTCCCAACTCCTAGCTCCGCCTCCCTTTTCCCTGTCCAAGTGGGAAGCTCCCACTGCAAATACATTGGGCAGGAGATTTCTGCCACAGTAAAAAAAAAAAATTAATAAAAAATGATTTTGATCAGTATATATTTTCCTAAAAATGTTATGATTTTATTTTTTTCCTGGCTGCATAAAATTCCATTATGCCCAATAACACAGATGGTCCGGTTATCAGAACAAAATTTGTTCATTTGATCTGGTCGCTAATGATATTTTCTCTATCATGTTTTCATCCATTCATCTATTGATGGGCATCTAAGCTGGCTCTATTTCTTGGCTGATTTGAATACGATTAACAACAAGCCTTGGTGTCCAAGAATCTCTGTGGTATTAACTTAGAGTCCTTTGGGCATATATGGAATAGTGGCATAGCTGGGTCATAAGGTAGAAAGCCATGCTGATTTAAATAGTGATCGAACAAGCTGACACTCTCTGAAGTAAGTGAAAATTCCAACCTTTTGTTCCCCACATTCAGGCCAGCTTTTGTTGTCCTTAGTTTTCTTGGTGATTGCCATTCTGATCTGAGTGATGTGGAATCTCGAGGCAGTTTTAATTTACATTTTCCCTGTGGCTAAGAATGTTGACTGAGTTTCAAAGTATTTATTGGACACTTGGATTTCTTCTTCTAACAACTGTCTCTGGATTACTGATTGCAAGATGTAGATTTTTGGTGTGTGTTTTTTTTGTTTGTTTGTTTTGTTTTTGTAATTTTTTTGTAGCCTCCTGCTCCATCTAATGTGTAGCTGACAAAGACCTTTCTCCCACACTGGAGGCTTGCCTTACTCTGGAGATCATTTCCTTCTCTGTGAAGCAGCTTTTTAATTTCACAGAGTTCCATTTGTCAATTTTGGACTATTTCTTGAGCTATTGACAGAGCAGGTTCCCACCCCCAACTGGGTATCCATACTGGGGACTGAGCCTAGGCCCTTGCTCGTGTTGGACAAGTGCTGGGCCACGCAGCTCCAGCCCCTGTCCCACCATCTTCTGCAACTCCACAGCTGCCCTGCACAGCTCTCACCATGGCTACCAAGAAGCTGGTTTGCTACCACATCAAATGCACACGTTTTGTCTTAAAAAGTCAGGTCACTCTTTGTCAAATTAGGCATGTGCAATGCCTTTAGGCATTATCTTTCCTTTATTCATTACCTCTGTCTATTTCCTCTTGGTGTTTTGAAAGAATGGCCTTCCTAGGCTCATATATTTGAATGCTTAGTTGCTAGAGAGTGAAACTGTTACAGAAGGATCCGAAGGTGTGGCCTTGTTGGAGGAGATGTGCCACTGGGAGTGGGTTTTGAGGTTTCAAAAGCTCACACCAAGTCTCTGTCTCTCTGTCTGTCTGTGTCTGTCTCTCTCTGCTGCCTATGGATCAGGATTTAAATCCCTCAGCGCCTGCTCTAGTTCCATGCCTGTCTGCTGCCGGCCATGATGATCATGGACTAGCTCTCTGAAACTGTAACGCCAGCCCCAACTAAATGCTTTCATTTATAAGAATTGTCCTGGTCATAGTGTCTCTTCACAGCAGTAGAGCAGTAGCTAACACAGTGTTTACAGAACTTGCTTGCTTTCTTTTCTTAAACGTTGAACATATATATTGAAATCATCTCTGTGACTGTCGTTTTCGCCAGATTATTCCAACCTAGAGATATCCCTCTCAAGTTCCCTGTTCTCAGCACATCTTTCAAAGTCTCCCCCCTCCCCGTTTTCGTTTTTCCCTCAGAATGCCCAGTCGAATCGACTCTTGTTCCAACGACAGACATTTCATTAGTTCTGATTAGATTACCTCAGCCAGTAGTAAGCGCGATGTCTTAAATAAGGAGTTCATTTTCCCTCGTAACAAACCCAGAGCCAGTCTCTGAGTTATTACCATGAAACCAGAGTCCTTCTCCTTTTTCTGACTCATGATCCATTTACCTTTTCATCTTTGTGACTGAAACATGGCTGCCCTAAGTGCCCACGGGCTTTGTTTCTTTATACCTGGAAGGAAGAAGGGCAAGGTGACTAGAATGTGCCCTCCTCCTGAAGTGCTTGCTACTTTTTCATCCTGGGAAGGTGGCCCCTCATTGGCTGAGCTGGGAAAATGGCCCCTCATTGGCTGAGCTGGGAAGATGGCCCCTCATTGGCTGAGCTGAGCTGGGCAGATGGCCCCTCATTGGCTGAGCTGGGCAGATGGCCACACTGAATAAATGCTGCCGTTGGGAATAAGGTTGGGAATAGGTGCTGGGGAGGTCACTGGCAACTTCCCTTTTCAATCATTTCTTACTAGTGATGCCAAGTATCTCTGTAGCCCACGTTACGTTATGATATGCAAGTTTCATATCTCTTCTATCTCTTGTATTTCTATTTCAAACCCACCACTTCAGATTGTCAGCAGCAGCAGCAGCAGATGCTGACAGCCGAGTAGTCCGATCATGTCTTTTCAGAGACCTCTGATGGGGAAGCCGGGATCTTGACTTGTGCCACAGAAAAAAATCCCAGGACAAGATGACATGAGGCAAAGTTAGGGTTTATTAAGTTAAGGAAGAACTTATTACAGAAAGGACCCAGTGGTGCAGACATCATAGGCTTCTCAAGAGAATATCACACTACTGATGACATACATAGTTCAACGTATAAGTAAACTTTGATAGGGAAGGGGTTATTGATGACAAGAAGCAGGAGGAGAGGGGGTCAAGGGCTGCCCTAACAGGTATCAGGTACTTGTGAGCAGGCAATGGTGCAAGTCCTATGATATAGGCATGCCACAAAATGAAGTGAGGTTGGTTAGCAGCCGGCTGGGTCTGCTACACTGGTCTTGGTTGGTTTGGAGCAGTCACATGGTGTCACCCTGCAGTTGGATCACCCATGATCCAACTATGTAGCATTTCCCTCTGGTGTCTGTCTGGCCTATCTTGTGTCAGTAAGAATACAGTTAGGATTGATGTCTGAAGTCTGCTGCTGAAAATGTTGGCATTTGGCTAACCTCAACCTCAGTGTTCACACATTTAAAAATCTGGAGTTAATTTTCCCACCCCGTCCACGGGTTATCAGGAGCTTGGTGCAGCTCAGACTTGTTTTACTTCTCACGGAGCAGTGTTTTCTTTTTCAGCAACAGTTTGTCCAAACCACCTGCCATCTGTCAGCTTTTGCACCCCAGAGACTACCTTGTGTTGACTGTTAAGAACATGAATGCTGTTAGTACTCCATTTCTGAAACTTGATCAGTATATCTTATGTATACCTTCAAAGTCTGCCTAAAATTCAGTACATGCATTTAATAAAATTTGATTATGTCAGTAGTTTGTCTAACATGCCTACTTTGGTAACATATTCTTTACAAAATACAGGTTTTTTTTTTTTTTTTGTTAAGTTTGTTATTGGGAGTGGAGGGTTGCTTTGGCATGCATGCAGAGATCAGAGGAAAACTTGTTTGATACCGTTCTTTCCTTCCACTATGTGGGTCCTAGAAATTGAAGTCAGGTTGTCAGGCTTGGTAGTAAGGTCCTTATGCACTGAGCCATCTGGTCAGCCAACCACTCCCAGCCTTTTTGAGATGAGGTCTCCTGTATATCAGACTGGCCTTAAGCACACAAAATGGCCGAGGATGGCCTTGAACCTTTGATCCTTCTGCTTCTACCTCCTAGGTGCTAGAATCACATTCGTGTAATTCTACCAACCCACCACACATGATGGTGCTAACATACACATTTTCAAACGTTATTTTTTATGCGTCAAACATAGTGGTATTATTCACTCTTTAGATAAATGAATGCTATTTGTTTCCTGGAGGAATAAAAGGGACTGTGGGTAGAAGCTGCCAGAAGAATCCAGCAATTTAAGCAGGAGGAACTAACTCCCCAAACCCAGTCTAAGAGACAGAGATTTACTGTTATAATCTGAGAGTACTAATAACACGCTGTATAATAATGCCGGGGTGAAAACAGGATTTTGCTTACGGAATAAACAACACATCCACCAGATGGAGCTCTAATATTCTTTTGGCCCAGTGGCTGAAAAATTAAGTATTTCCTGGTATCTTTATAGGAAAAAATATGTATACAACCATATTAACCTCTAAGAGAATCTTCCTGAAATAGGATTAGGGCCTCCAACAAGCATTGTCGCTGTGTTTAATGTCTTCTGAGTCCCAGAGGAGCCTTATAAAGAAAGTGGCCAATTGACTGAAAAAAAATGAGGCATCCAGAACAGCGCAGTTCAATTACCTCTGAGCTGAGTCTTTTGTGAGCCCCACTTTAAGGAAATCGCTACTTATTTATGCACAAATGGCTGCCTTATTGCTAGTGTGTTCTTCCATCTTTGGACTTATTGACACAATTTAAAACGTGAATTGCTTCAGACGAGGTGACGTCATTGTTAAACCTGTCACAGCTGCAGAAACTCTCGTCCAGTCCAGTTATTTGGATGAGCTGTGCTTTGAGTATTTAAAGAAAAATCAATTATTTTCTTTTTTTCTTTTTTCTTTTCAGGGATGTGGGTTCTCCATGGGGTACATTTTGCTTCTGCTTTCCTCAGAGTTAGATTTCTGAAGCAGGCCCTCTTCTTGGATTCCGTCCTTGTGACTCACAACTGCTGTTCAACCTGGAACGGATGCCAGCTGGGGATTACAGAGCTGAGTTTTAACACAGAGTGGGCGTGTTGGTCATCAGACTGGGCTGTAGGCAAGCCTGTAAGGTGTTTTATTGATTACTGTTGAATGAGGGCGTATTTAGCCCGCTATGAGAGTGGTGCTGTTCTGGGCAGGTGGTTGGTTCTGGGTTCTATAAGAAAGAAAATAGAGCAAGCCACTGGGAGCAGGCCAGTAAGCAGCATGGATCCACAGCCCCTGCTTCCAGTCCTATCTTCCTGTCTTAGCTTCTCCTGATGATGGACCAGCAAGTAAAACAAACCCTTTTCTCCCCAGGTTGGTTATGGTGTTTTACCACAGAAACAGAAAGCAACTGAGACAACGGGCGAGTTGGGGACTGAGTCAGGTTTCCTAATATGAGGATGTCTAAGGGTGCCCAGAGCTAGGTTAGGCCATGTAGTTCCGTGTCCTGGTTTGGCAGTCATGACACATCAGCACCAAGGGCCACAGGAGTAACTGCTGACTGTCTCACAGAACGCTTTGAAATATTGACTCACCAGCCAAAGAGCATACACAGCTGGTCTGAAGCCCGACATGTATGTAGCAGAGGGCTGCCATGTCCCGGCTCAATCGGAGAGAATGTGCCTAATCCTGCAGAGACTTGATGCACCCGGATGGCAGCGGTGGGGGTGGGGTGGGGGGAGTGGGGGGGATACAGGGTGGGGGCTGTCCTTTCAGAGGCGAAGGGAAGGGGCGTGGGGGAGAACTCTGGGAGGACCGGGAGGGAAGGCAACATTTGAGATGTAATTAATTATTTAATTAATAAAAAGATAAATATTGTCTCATTTTGTCTTGGAGCTGACTTTGCTCCGACCACACATGTTGCTTGAGTACATAAGGCTTTCTCTAGTCTGGGTAGTTCTTCTATGTAGGAGTCTATTCCCAGGCTTCCGTTTGTTTCTTTCATGCATTTGCTGAAATCTCACTTCCTCATTGAGGCGTTCCTTTGCCACATGGTGGAAAGTGGTCATGTGACCAGCTATGGAGTTGGGCATGCTGTTTCTTCTTACTGGTGGCCAGCAAGTCCCAGCGGTCCTGTCTTCACTCCTCATAGCGCTGAGTTAGAGGTGTACGCAGCCATCTCCAGCTTTTTTCATGGATGCCTGGATCGAAACCTGAACGTGTAGCGACTGCCTTACCCACTGAGCCATCTCCCCAGCCACGTCGCTTCTGACCCCAAGCAGCTGTTTATTAACTAGTTCAGATCCATCAGCGTCATAGTTTCGATGTTTTCATGAAGCAGCAATCATGAAAAGCTGAAAGTCTAGAAGCGAGGCATTGTGCTTTCTGATGGAAACAGCGCACTTGTTTATTCTCTCAACTGAAGACGCTTTTATGCACATTTAACAAAGTTGCTTTGCACGGAGCTGGTTTGTTAACCTGGTTTTGTCTCACTTCACTAACATACTACGTACTTCTGGACCTCACTGAGTCACAGTTGAACAAGTGGTGAAGGACACGAGTGGGAAAGCAAACCCTTCGGCTTGCTCAGCCTGCCCTGTTGCTGCAAGGCTATCCACCTGGCTTGGTCAGCTGACGGTCACAGGACATGCCTGCCCAGTCCTTGAGCATGCCCCATTGCACTTGGATTTTTTTTTTCTGTGTGTGCATGTTATGTATATGTATGTATGTCTATATTTTATGTATACATGTGTGCACGTATGTGTTTGTGTGTGTGTGTGTGTGTGTGTGTGCACTTGGGGAGTCAGAGGACAACTTGTGGGAATTGTTCCTTCCCCCCACCCCTGTGAGTTTTGGGGGTCAAACTCAGGATGTCAGGCATGTGCTTTTATTTACTGAGACATCTTGCCAGGCCCTAGAATTATTTTATTTCTTTTAGTATTTTGAGAAATTATCACACTGTTTTCCACAGAAGTCAGAGCATTTTACATTCCTGCTCTCAGTGCAAAAGGGTTCCAATTTCTCCATATCCGCTCAAATATTTGTTTTATTTATTTTGGACAGTGGTTTTAAATTTGTTTTGGTTTTAGAGATCCTACTGGTGGGAGTTGTTACTGAGATATGCATCCTAAATTGGGTGAACATACTTACATAAACGAATTTCAGTCTAAAACAATTGTAAAATATATTCTTTTATAAATATGAACATGCCAATAAATATTAAGGTAGGACCAAGGGAAATCTGGTAAGGAGATGTTAGCGAGTGTATTTTCAACTAGTACATATTGTATTCTTGGTATATGTAGGAGATGGCTTTAAATTTAAGAGTTATAGAAACATGGAATGTTTGTGTTAAAAAAATCAAGCCATTTTGAGAAACATGAAGAAGTAAAAGGAAAACATTTTAGTATAATCCTAACTTATTATTGCCTCCTATACTCTTTCCAATTAATCCCTACTCCCTTACAGTAGCTGTCAAAAGCTTTTCTGACCAATGAGAGATCTCCTATGTGTTTCTATATCCATATTACATCGAGAGTCAGAGTTTGTGAAATGCGTTTCTCCCAAAGAATTGCAAATATGAATACTTTATGCAGTGGAAATGGTTTTTGGGTAAGAAGCAGTTGTTTGTGATCAGTCCAACTGGACACTGTCGCTGAAGATGCTCTGATTATTGATGCTTATGTGTGACTTGGATGATGGGTAGTCCCCTTGCCCAAAAGTCATTCCTGCATGTGAGTGACATTGGGAAGGATATTTTGCCCTTGATAGTCTAGAAAATCCACTCAGGATGATCTCTACAGGCCAAGGCCAGGCATCTCTTCATGATGTGAGCAGCGGCAGCCAGTTTTCTCTGACCACACTCTCATGCTGGTGAGTGTGATGGTAAAGAACTTGGGTTTTAATACCAAACAATTATCTGAGTCCAAGTCTTAGCTCTTTGTAACCTCTCTCGTATCATCTACTGCTTGCTAATTCACTCACTCACTCATTCATTCATTCATTCACTCACTCACTCACTCATTCATTAATACACTCACTCACTCATTCATTAATACACTCACTCATTCACTAACTCACTCACTCATTCATTCATTCACTCACTCATTCATTAATTCACTCACTCATTCATTCATTCATTAATTTACTCACTCACTCATTCATTAATTCATTCACTCATTCACTAACTCACTCACTCATTCATTAATTCACTCACTCACTCATTAATTCACTCACTCAATCATTTATTAATTCACTCACTCACTCACTCATTAATTCACTCACTCATTCACTCACTCACTCACTCATTAATTCACTCACTCACCCATTTATCCATGTCTGCTGTATGTTGTTAATTATGTGTTGCTCCCAAGACAGTGAGCAAAGTGGAAGAGGCTCTTCTCCTGTCCGGCTTCTGCACTGGAGGACAGATGATCAATAGTGTAAAGGAACTTTCAAATCGTGGAGCACTGTTAGACTGTTGAATTTTATATTTACCATAAGGCTTTGATGATGGCTGCTGCCTTCCTAGTAGAGAATAGAGACAGTGTCCCTCACACAGTCCTGATTTGCTCTTGGATTAGATGCTTCATTACACGGCAAATAAACTGGCATCTGCTCTGGTTGATTGTGGAAAATAATTCTGCTACTATTCATGGGTTTTTTTGGATAGGATTGGAAATTGATCATAAGGTGTTAGACTCCTGATAGGACGTAGATATCTACAGGGCTGTGGCAGAACACTGGATTTAAAATCTGCAAAAGATAGCGTTAAATAAAAATACAGATAGTTTGTGTCTCTGTGTGTGAAAAGTTGACCAAGTCTCCCAGATTGCTTACATAAACTGAATTACTTTAAACCAAGCCTATTGCTAAAACCCACATAATTTTTTGAAAATTATAAAATGTAGTACACAAATCCAAACTGTTGCTAGTTAAGAATTGTTGGGTGGGGACTGGGTGGGGACAGAGAGATAGCTCAGCAGCTAAGAATGTTAGCTGCTCTTATAGAGGCCCTAGGTTTGACTCCTGGCACACACATGAAGAGTCCCACAACTGCTTTTAATTACACTTCGGGGGATACAACATCTTCTTTTGGCCTCTGCTGGCGCCTGCATTCACATGGTACACACACATTACACAGATGTGTAAAATAAAATCAGCGAATCTTTAAAGAAATTATTATTAGGCAAAACCAACCTTCTGCAAGTTGTCCTCTGACTACCACATGTATGCCATGGTATGGTGGTCTGAATAGGAATGGTCTCCCTAGGCTTATAGTTTTGAATGCTTGGTCACCAGGGACTGTCACTATTAGGAGGTGTGGCCTTGCTGGAGGAGGTGTGGCCTTGGGGGTGGGCTTTGATGTTTTAGAAGCTCATGCCAGGCCCAGTCTCTCTCTCTTTCTGTTGTCCCCAAATTGAGATGCAACTCTCAGTTACCTTTCCAGCATCACGTCTGTCTTCATGCTGCCATGCTCCTTGCCACGACATCAATGGACTGAACCTCTGAACAGAAAGCCAGCCTCAGTTAAAGGTTTTTATTCATAAGAGTTGCCCCATGGTCATAGTTTCTCTTCACAGCAATAGAGTACTAAGACTCATGGTATGTCCCTCAACAAATAAATACAATAGACACACACACACACACACACACACACACACACACACACACACATATATATATATATTATGTATTGTTGCTGACTGACAGTAAGCTGACAGGTAATTTACCCCTATACAGCTAGAGAAGCTGACTAGAAGTCCAGCCTGCCCTCCTTCAGCACTGGCACAATGTCAGATCAGCACACATTCACCCTGACCCCAGATCGTCTCCAGCTTCAGTAAAATGGTGTCTTGTTTTCGTGCCTTCTTACGCTGTTCTAAGATCTGTTTCGGAGATATCCAGTTCTCCCCAGAAAGCATTTACCTCCACGATTGTTCACTGTAATTGGAAACTTCTAGACTTTCTTTCCTGGAGTTACTTGTGGGACTTACTGATAATATCAAGGTACTCAAAGGCTCTGAATCTCCCCTAACTTGCACAAATAATGACACCGGGACTTTCTCTCTTGTATTTACATGTGGACTGGGGTATAACTCATCATCCATGACTTACTTACACCAAACAATGCATTATATCACGCCATTTCTGGCGGTCAGCTTTCCAGGTCCCTCGTGATGGTAAGACATCACCTCTAGGATCGCTTATGCTGTCCATCAAGACATGTGGTCATGGCTGCCATCACCTTAAGGTTTAACTGTGGAGACAGAATCCTTTTCCAAGAAGACTCTCTTGTATAGCTGTTGGCAAAGGGACCTAGGTTTCCCCCACATGGACCTCTCTAGGCTACCTGCCTATCTTCATAGCATGGCAGGTGGTACCTGCCTCTGGAGGGGGTATTCCAAGAGGAAACACGACTGGAACAGCTGTTTCTTACAACTAGCTGTAGAAGTCACGTGTTGCATATTCTGTAAATCTGTTAGTAACACAGGCCAGCCACATTTACCACGTGAGAGGATGCCACAAGGATTCTCGTTCCAGGAAGTGGGGATTCAGGGGGGAAATATGTGGGAGTGAGCCACCATACCACTCCAGGTACTGAGTTGACCAATTCAGATACAAGACTCTGTTCCACGTAGCTCTTCTTTTCCATCCAGGCCACTCGTAGGCTCAGCAGCCTTAACTCGGTGAGAATGGAGGCTTGTGGTATAAACGTAATTATTACAGTATGGTACGGAGACTGGGCTATGTTAGATCAGTGTAGAGATGGGCTGGTTGTAAGGGATGCACTAATGTTTACTTGACTCTGAGAGGGAGAAAGTAAGGGGAGGATGGAGAGAGCCGCTAAGCAGCTGCTCTGCCCTTTCTTAGCCAGATAGGTGGGTTTTCTTCCCCTTCATATCCATAGACAGCTCGAACACAGTTACGCCTGCGGCCAGCAGGGGGCAGGCTTCCGAGGGTCAGAGACTGCTGACTAATTCAGAACACAGGAACACTGCAGAACCAACTGCCTTCACCAAGAATGTGTTTTATAGCTGATAAGACTGAGGCCCAGGAAAGGGAAAAAGCTCCAACCCCCTCAGGTTTTCTTACCCTGCATGTAGAGTAGTTAGTGTTTGAATCCTGGGTCTATCACATTCGCTTCACAGACCCCGCCCCCCCTCTTTCTTGGTTAGTTCACTTTGACACGCAGGTCCGGGTTTATTGACACAGTTCACCCCAACTCAGACAAATGGGAAGATGTTAGACTTCATTACTTGTCAAATTTGAACAAAAGGACAATAAACAATTTGTCATATTTTTATTTAAGACATTTTAGAAACTTTTATCGTTTGACTGAAGTGTGTGCACATGTAAGACCAGAGATAACATTCTTACGTTCACACCTCTTACAAAACAGTCCATTACGATAAGATTCATAAAGCTAGCACAAAGATCTATTTAAACAATGAGTATCTGGCATCAGTTGGATGTGGAGGATAACATTATTTTGCTGGAACTAAGCTGCGATTCACCACCTGAGTTTAATAATATGGTTTCTGTGCCTTTACGCCCACGGGCTGTGTGGCTAATCCATTCTGCTCACCACGTTCTGCTGTGTAAACCGTGACAAGACTGTATTGTGTGCAGTGAGTCAGTTCAACACCATGTTGTTTTCATTTAGCCGCAGTTGCTTCACTTGTGGGCGAGTCTCCCTCCTCTCTCGAACTGATAGTTCTTGCCTCCAGCATAACTACAGACATAAATGCAAATGTGAGCCAAGTCTGGAGAGATGGTCGCTCGAGAGGAGCTCACCCTGAGGGCATATTTACATGAATGTAAACGATGTCATGAACACACACTAAAAAAAAAAAAAAACCCAAAAAAAACCCAGCATTTGTAGCTCTCTGAAGACAGATTCAGAAACCCTTGGGTGTCCTCAGGGCACCATGAGGAGACCTTGCATAGTGCTCTGGTAGGTTGCTCTGGACAGTGCTGTGTTATCTGAGCAAGCATTACTTTGATTTCAAATGGAACAAGAAGGGCCCTTAACGTTTGTTAACGTTAACGGAGTGGACAGTGCTATAACGGAAGAGCTAATTAGTAAATGCAAGCAGACACGAGCCTATTTGCCTTTTCCTCAGTCATTCAGATTAAAGATACATCCTGTAGATGGAGGAAACTGCCGGCCGGCCGGGTCCCCTAGGCAGCTCAGTGACAGCTTCTTTGACCTTCAGCTGAGAGACTGAACTCTAGCAAGACATAGTTAAAACCTGACGCTCAGGGTGAGTATCCGTGGGCACAATAAGCCTCAGGTCATAATGGGTGTCTTTTGGATTAATCCAGGTGTGAGGGTATCCTGCCCCAACAGTCTTCTGTGGCCTTACGCTGTGAAAACATCCCATGGCAAGGGCTGACAGTGGGAGTCATCATCTGTCCCACAGGGAGGCAAACGTGGGGTCCGTCAGCAAAGCCTTGCTGCTCTTGACTCTTGGTCCTTGTTTCAGAGTAGATGTAAATCAGAACGCCGAGTGAGACGCTTTAAGAGTAGCAACACAAAGCAGTCAGAAACGGAGTTTGTGACTTAGCCTGCCAGGATCGCCCCTCTGTTCAAGGGCACATGCACACCTTCACCAACCACTGGGGATGTGGGACCTCACTGCTCCCGCCCAACTGTGACAGCAAAGAGGCAGACGGGGGCCTGGAACTGAGTCGTGCCCAACACACCTTAGTGGAAAAATGAAGAGTGGGAATGAATATTTGAGAAGTTTAGAGGAACATTTTACATTTATGACCCATCTTTTTGTTGACATTTTTCTCTTTAATATTCTCTCTCTCTCTCTCTCTCTCTCTCTCTGCATGAGTGTGTTTGTGTATGTGTACATGTGTACATGTGTGCATGTGTGCATGTGTGCATGTGTGTGCATGTATGCGCATATGTGTATGTGCCCAAGCACATGTGTGTGTGTGTGTGAGCATGTGTGTGTGTGTGTGTGAGCATGTGTGTGTGTGTATGTCATTTTCTACCTTATTGTTTTGAGACAGGTTCTCTCACTTCACTGAACCTAGAGCTGGCTGACTGGCTAGGCTGGCTGACTCACAGCCTGCAGAACCTTCTGTTCCTGTCTCCCAGTGCTCAGATCATGCCTGGCACTTTCTTTGGTTGCCCAGAAACCACACTCAGATCCTTGAACGTCAAGCACCTCATCCACTGAGCCATCTCCTCAGCTCTTCTCCTAGGCTCTGTTCCGAAGCTGCTTTCCTCTGGAACTTTCTGAAGTCTCTGCAGAGAAGTGTTCAGTTGCTCCTCAGCCCCTTGACCCTTGACCCTTGACCCTTGACCCTTGACCCTTGCTGGGACTTTGGTTAAGTCATTACTTTGCCTTATGGCTCAATGATCAGGTTTCATGCCAACCCACCTAAAGATTATGCAATCATCCCCTGCCTTCATGGTTTCCTTCCCCACAGTTAAAAGTTCTCTAATTTGGTTCAAAAATACTAAATGGAAGTTTTCAGAACTTTCAAAACTCTCGATTTTTATATTTAACTTCTTTTTATTTTTGAAATTAATACGTGCATAACATGTTTTGCTATTATAGTATGATGTTATAATTCTTCTATTTTACCATTGGTTGTTAATCTTTTATTATCCTGGATTTACAAATTAAACTTTATTATAGGTATAGATTGTACGTTCGGGGCTCAGTACCCTCTGTGACTTTTCACACCCCTTAGAGTATCTTGGAGGCCTGTCTTTTTTGGATGAGGGGGCTTCTCTGATCTCATCACAACTGAGAGTCTATGTGGATGTTATTGAACGTGATAGGAATCAGCCAGGCTCATATATTGTGATGGATTTATTCTTCCAGGGGTAGTTTTCTCAGTCATGACACAGAGCAAGTGCATGCCAGGCGGTGTTAGGTCTGACTGCCCGGGGTTGAATGGAATTCCAGCTGCAGCCTCTTCATTGACACTCTACACAGCTGCGTTCCAGAGTGCCAGGGTTTGCTTACAGTGCTTCCTATGGGGGATGTGCCTGCTTCAGAGGGCATCAGACCGAAATCTGCCCTAGACTGCCCCTGACAGAACAGTAGGGGATTCCCTTCTGCCTGGTTAGGCCCACTCTCTACTTGACTTTTTCGTATTGGCGCCTCTGTTGGCAACGGTTTCCCTGTGGAAACAGAGACCAGTGGTGGCTCACAGTGTAGAGGGAAGTCTGGCTATGGAAGAATGAGAGTCTCACTGTGCAGTCACTTGGAGGCTGAGGACACATGCAATGGTCACTCTGGATAAGTCATGGTGTTCTCGTTGACCAGTTTCTCTGATTTCTTTGCTCCTCACTTCTGATCTGACAGGCTTGTGAATAGAGCTAATCAAAGCTCCCTATTGTAGGTGGAGGCCGTGATTAAGATTTAATAGCCAGTCATGGCTGGGTAACTTGCTGGCAGACAGCAGGCAGGCCGAGGGCAGCTCCAAGTTTCTCAAGATGTGGTATTAGTCTCTCAAGTGTGTGACAAGGGACACACACTCACATCCCAGGCTAATGGGAAGTGCACAGGTAAGCTAATTTCTTCAGTAGGTTTGGAGAAGTAGAGGAGGAAGAGGGAGAAAGAAGTCTCTAATGCCAAGCTTACCAGTCATACATAGAGCTCGCTGAGACTCTAGAGGTCAGAGTTCAGCGTCTCACTTGACTGGGTGATACATTTAACTCATATTTATTGTGTGTCACAGATTAGGTCATAGGTGTGCAACTGTGACCGATCATATGAAACACAGCTTTCTTGGAGGTTGTATTCTGCTTGAGGACTGTGGACAGACAGCACAGGCTCAGCTAGACTGTGATTGGCTGAAATGGGATGGGCATGGATACAGCGAAGTAGGAGAGGAAGGCGGATATGGGAGTTGCCAGTTGAAACAGGTTGGTCCTCATGGAAGACTGTCTGCATATCTGTGAAAGAGACCATGCCAGGAAATTCACTTGCCTTGTGGAGGAGCTTCCATCACCCTGGGCTTGGTACTTTCTCATAAATCTTTGTCTTATGTCAGATTGAACTGGTTTTCTGTTAGAGGCACAATTTGGTTCCAGGAGAGCAAAAGCGGCCTTCTGTAGATGACATAGTAGTGGTATGGTGATGAAGACTCTGGGACCAGATTGCCAAGGGACCTTCCTGTTGGTGTGGGCCATCTGTAACTCCTCCGTGGTTCACCGTCCTCACGGTAACACGGGGAACAGTAGTCAGTGTTGATGTTGAGACCCCGGCTGTCTCACAGCATAGAGCGGGAGAATGGACTGAGCTTTGAGGTCGATGTCTGGGACATTGTGTGCATGTGGGACGTTTATGACCACTCAGAGGATGGTGTGGAAATGAATGATGTAAACATGACGCCCCAGGACAGAGCCCCTGTTGGAGAACATTCCCTAGATCCAGTGTCTACATCCCCCACTCTCCTGCCTTCTTGCTTCCTGTCCCGCTCTTTCTAATGTTTGTCTTTCCAGAAGCTCAGTTCATCCCTGGCCTCCATTAGACATTTGCACAGCAGGAAAGTAGCCCAGCCAAAGCCCCTGCTCTTCCTCGGTGCACAGGCCTTCACGTGGTCACGAGCTTTTGGCTGATGTTGGTTTTTTTCTCTCAAAATTGATGAATTAAGGTATTTTCACACCTGCAGCAG
Source organism: Rhabdomys pumilio (assembly GCA_030674055.1). Lineage (NCBI taxonomy): Eukaryota > Metazoa > Chordata > Mammalia > Rodentia > Muridae > Rhabdomys > Rhabdomys pumilio. The sequence continues at coordinate 258,038,255 of JANHMN010000001.1, read as the reverse complement.
GTTCGTCCAGTTGTCTCAGCATCAGCTGAGATCTGGGTCTGCGCCTTCTGCTAGGTAATTATTATACGTTCACAGGGAGATGTGCTCCACATTCACAGTGAGATACGTGCTCCATGTTCACAGTGAGGTGTGTTCCATGTTCACAGTGATATGTGCTCTGTGTTCACAGTGAGATGTGCTCCATGTTCACAGTGAGATATGTGCTCCATGCTCACAGTGAGATGTGCTTCATGTTTACAGTGAGGATGTGCTCCATGCTCACAGTGAAGTGTGCTCCATGTTCACAGTGAGATGTGCTCCATGCTCACAGTGAGATGTGCTCCATGTTTACAGTGAGGTGTGCTCCATGTTCACAGTGAGATGTGCTTCGTGCTCACAGTGAAGTATGTGCTCCATGTTCACAGTGAGATAGTGCTCCATGCTCACAGTGAGATACGTGCTCCATGCTCACAGTGAGGTAGGTGCTCCATGCTTGTGATGAGAAAAATACCAACACTTAGGGAGACAGCAAAGATTTCCAGCCCTCCTTCCCCTCCTGAAGGGACTATCCTTTCCACACTTTGGATGTTTAAAGTCTTTTTAGTGCATTTGATTCATTTGTGTGTGGAGGTCAGAGAACAACTTTAGTGAATCATTCTTTCTCCACTTCTTGGATTACTGGATCAAACTCAGATCCTTAGCTTTGGCAGCGAGCTTCTTTTGCTGTTCAACCATCTCAGTGGCCCACCTTTCATTTTATGGGTTTTTTTTTTGCCTTTAATCAGAGAAAAAAGGCACACATCAGTATAATATGCACACATCAATATAACATGAACATATCAGTATAACATGCACACAGTATAACATACACAGTATAGCATGCACACAGTATATCATGCACACAGTATATCATGCACACAGTATAACACGCACACAGCATAACACGCACACAGTATAGCATGCACACAGTATACACACGCACATAGTATAACATGAACATATCAG
>JANHMN010000001.1:257988605-258037261 GCA_030674055.1 Rhabdomys pumilio | reverse complement strand
CACATACACAGTATAACATGCACACAGTATAACATGCACACAGTATAACACATACACAGTATAACATGCACACATACATTCAAACATTTTGCATGTTTTTTTCTTACTGTCACAAAATAAGTTTTGTAATCTACTGTTGGGCAAGATATCCAATCTGTAAACATGGAATGACCTCATTCCTCACCGTCTGCCTATCTAATCCTATTTGTATTTCTGTTTCTAACTTATCTAGTCCACTACTGATTGATTTTTCCAATTTCTTTATTAAAATAACAATGAAGTGACTGTACTTCAGTAAAGAGTTGACTAAATTTTAAGTTCATAAATCAAAAAAGTGAGACAATATGAAACACAATGAAGAAAACAATTAATTGAAATGAATCCGGAACCGACACAGGTGTTGAAGTCAGCTGTTTAGCACATTAAAGTTGTTGGAACTGGACCCATGTGTTCAAGTAGCTGAAGGGAAGACTGATATATTAAATAGAGACATACAAAATAGAAAACGGCCCGACTTGAGCTTCAGGATATAGACGTATAATCTCTGAGGTAAAACATAAATTTGACAAATCTAGCATCAGATACTATATTACAAAACATATTTTGAAGACATAGAACTTATCGAGGTTCTTTCAGGAAAGTTAAGAGGATATAACAATTTATATCCTTAAGATCTGGAAAAGTAAACATTTGCATAAATAAATTGTATTTGGCCTTAGACTAGAGACCTAAAGAACGCAATAAGGTGAATGGGATGGAAAGGCAAAAGTCCTCAGAGTGAAAAGAAGAAACATTTGAAAATGACATAATTGCTTTTCTAGAAAAAGCTGATGGAATCCACAATAAGCCCCTAGAAGTAAGTTTAAGTATATTACACAATATAGGTTAACACATGAAAATTAGCTATAATGCCAGCTGTGGTAGCTCACACCTTTAATTCCAGCTCTGGAGAGGCAGAGGTAGGAATATTTCTGTGAGTTCAAGTTCAGTCTGGTCTACACAGAGCCCCAGGACATCCAAGAACCATGTAGAGAAACCATGCTTAAAAAGATTTTCTAATATTGATTAAAAAGATTAAAAAGATTTTCTAATACTCAGGGCAGTGAGACAAAAGCTGGTTGATAGACCTCCGTAACAGACATGCCAGGTTTCAACACACTAACACAATTGCAAATTATACAGTCATTGTAACTTACAATAAATACTGTAGAAGAGACAAAATCAATTTTAGCTTGACAATTAAAAGAGCCTTACGACATGCACTAACCCTTGTTTGAAGTTCAGATCCTGTCCCAACATTATCTTTTGCTATCCTAACATCATAGCAAGCTACAGTTAGCTTCCAAATATGTCTCTGACAAAGTCCAGATCCAGTCTTCCAAAAGTAGACTGTTATTTCCCATATTGGATTGATTTCTAGACCAGTACATGATAGAGTCACCTTTAAGAAGGATACAGGAGACATAATTTTTCTTTTTGAGTCTCTATCCCACAAGGTCTAAGAACTTGAGGCAAGGCAGCTTATCCCATGTGGGATATAGTCAAGCCAAAGGTGGGTCAGGAACATATGTTCAATACAGCTACCTAGCCCCCTTGTCAGGGCACTCAGCAAGCTCATAGGTTGGTATCATTCTTTGTCTCAGCAACAGTATGTCTCACCAAGCTTTTAAAAGTTCCATGGGCCTCTTCCACAATACCTTGTCCTTGAGGATTATACAAAATCCCTGTAATAAATTGTTGACAAAAAGTCTCGACTGCTCAACTACATTTGCCAGACCCATTATCTTGTTTTTTTTTATTGTATATTTTATTTATTTACCTTTCAATGTTATCTCCTCTCCCATTCCCCCCAAAACCCTTTATCTCATTCCCCCTCCTCCTACTTCTATGAGGGTGTGCTCCCACCACCTTCCCATTCCTGCCTCCCTGCTCTCTAATTCTCCAACACTAGGGAATCCAAACTTTCAGGCACCAAGGCCCTCCACTTCCACTGATGCCTGACAAGGCCACCCTCAACTACCTATACAGGGGGAGCCATGAGTCCCTCCCTTTGTATTCTCAGGTTGGAAGTTTAGACCCTGGGAGCTCTGGTTGAGTATTTTGTTATTCCTTCTAAGAAGGACCAAAGCACCCTAAGACAGAAGTCCACTGCTTTTGATAATGCATATTCCATGATGGTAAGGAAGGCATTCTTGTCAGAATGATCTAAGACAGGTTCAGTCTTGTTAATAAAATAAAAAAGGGGGAGAGGTGGAGAGCCTTTGGGGCTGCTTGGCAAGAAGCTGACATGGGCCAAAGACAAGGAAATATGCTGCCTGGCAGGAATATGACATTGGCCAAGGACAAGGAAGTAGGTTTCAAGCAGGAATCTGACACTAGTTTAGACCAAAGAAGTAATTTCGGGTAGGAGTCTAAATCGTAGGCTACAGCAAAGCAGAAATCTCAGGCAGGAATCTAAATATTAGACTAGAACAAAGAAGCAACTTCAGACAAGAATCTAAATTTTAGGTTAGAACAAGGAAGTAGGCTTCAGACATAAAAATAACCTTGGGCTAGGATAGGGAAGTAGACTCAGATACTTTGGTCATCCTGATAAGCCCTTAGAAACAGTGATCTCGGATAGGAGTGTTCACATAACTGGGTTTAATGCCTTGCTTGTTCTTTGACTATTTGTGTTTATTGTATTGCTTGTTTCTCAACTATTTGCATCTAATGTATTACTACACCCTCAACCTAGAACTGACCTTAATACATGCATGTAATCAAAATGGTATAAAAGTATAAAGGAAGAGGGGGTATAGGATAGGGGATTTTAGGGAGGGGAAATGGGGAAAGGGGATGACATCTGTACTGTAAATAAGTAAAATATCCAATAAAAATAAATAAATACATACATACATAAATACATAAAAAGAGAAGAAACAGCTGGGCAGTGGTGGCGCATGCCTTTAATCCCAGCACTTGGGAGGCAGAGGCAGTTGGATTTCTGAGTTGGAGGCCAGCCTGGTCTGCAGAGTAAGTTCCAGGAAAGCCAGGGCTATACAGAGAAACCCTGTCTCAAAAAACTAAGAGAGAGAGAGAGAGAGAGAGAGAGAGAGAGAGAGAGAGAAAGAGACAGAGAGAGAAATATAATTAGAGAAATATGATTAGTTATATTTCCATAACTAATGAGCATTCCAAAATATAAATATAAGTGAAATATAAAACATCTTGACATCATCATGCTAAATAATATCTGGCAAAGCATGGGAGAACTCGATATTCCTGAGAAAAATTGGAGACTGTATGGTGTTGGTGATAGAAAAATCAAAGGAAGAGAAGAGCATCTAAATAGATGTGTACACACACACACACACACACACACACACACACACACACACACTTGTTTGTAATCAGAGTATAAAGGTGGTTTAGAGGAGGGCAGGTTGCCTTTTCAAAATAGTGACAGAACCTTTAGTTATTCATGAAATCTTGATTTCTATCCATACTCACCTGATGCTTACTCCTGTAGGAGCTGAGCCCTGATCACTGTCTGTGTCCATAGGGTCTCTTTGTGCACATGGGACCAGATTTATAGTACTAGGTCTGTTTTATCACCCACGAAGTCAGTCTCAGTGTCCAACCAGGAAATGTTTGGTTATTCCCATGACAGTTGTGCCACTATTGTACCAGTGGGCATACATCTTGTCTGGCGGGTCTGTATTGTAGCACATAGGTCCACAGCTGGGTAATATTGTTGTTTTCTCCTGCAATAATCTGCATAACACCTTCTGGAACTATCAGCACTGGTTAGCAGGGAGGGGGCTCCCAGCTCAGTTCCAACCTTATCTCTTTTGTGTTGATTTCTGTGTATATTGTCTTACAGGGTCTTACTGTGTAGTTCTGCTGGAAGTCAAAGAGCAGTGGCGATAGCCTATACCGATTTGGGAGCTCTGGAGGCTCCCTGGCTAACAGCTCATAGAGAGCCACTCCACGCCTGGTACTGGGATTTTGACTTACTAATCTATGACAGTTTCGAGCAATGTTTCTACCTACACTATATCTCTGTTTAAGCTCCTTAAATAAGCCATTTTTAAAGCTTGCTTTTAAAATAGTAGGCTCCTGTATGGTTTTTCCTATGTTCTTAGTTTTGGTTGATACCCCTCTCCCTAGTCTTTAGCTCTTAATACTGCTTTAGGTTTCAGCATACAAACTGGAGGGATATATGCAGTCAGACCACAACAAGGCAGCTCACAGGGCTTAGAGGATATGGAAGGAGGCTGGTTGGTCTTAGCCAGTCTCACTTGCATGGATTGTGGTTGATTCTCATAATATAGGCAGTTGGGGTATGTTTGTTCAGCTTTGAGTTGGCTTTCCCTGGCTGTCTGGGAGTGACAAGCCCAAAGAAACAGGAACTTTTCAAGTTTCTATTTCTGAACAGTGGGTTGAAGCTAGTGATATGACTAAGGGCAGACATGAAAAAGAGAAGACTATAGGTGCCATCTCTTTAGGGGAAGAGATACAAAGAATTTGTAGCCAAAGTTTTGGATTTTATGCAAGACTGATGAGCAGATCTTAGTGTTGGAGAGACCAGCCTAGACCCGTGCAAGTCTAGAGGACTCATGATTCAGGGTCACACCAACAGTGTGGCTGCAGCATGGACACAATCTATTAATAACTCCAAACACACCCTCCTTTGTCCAGCCTCTTTCCACCTTACTCAGTAAGCTGCCCTTTTATTTACCCCACACATTTATTTAACCATCAGATGTTCTGTCTATCTTCTTTTAAAATTCATACTGCATTTTGTCTCATAAAATTTATTAGCACGAAATGACTTGTCTTTGCTTCTTCAGAAATATCAGGTTCTTGACTTAGTAGGTGGAATTCCACCACAGAACAGCTTTCTCTGTGAGGGGTGGAGGACAGTCATGGGATTAAGCAGAAACACTTGCTAGTGAAACTGGATAACCAGTCACGCACAATTAAATTCTTCAATATGGGAAACTTCTATTTTGCACTTTAAAGAAAAATACAAAAGGATGTATAGTTCTGCCCGCCTTCTGCCCTGTTAGATATCAGTGCATATTCGTACCCTCTTTAGAAGCCACTCCGAACCCCCATCATTCTGCTGGGTTGCTGACGTATGAAGTGTGTATAGCAAGCAAGGCCACCAGGAACAGTTCTGTGGCTCCCTTGTTTTCCGAGGCATTGTCTACACAGAGAGACAGCAGCCTTTTCTAATTCTCCAGCATTGCCTCAGTAGTGAGGGGTGAGGAATAGGACAGAAAAAAAAAGAATGTCGTAGTGTGTACGAAGTTATGTTTTGGTGTTCAATAGAGCCATGTGTTCGCCTAGGGTGCTATCAATGTGCGTTTTTCTTCTCTGTGGAGAGCGGACCTTGAGAGAGTTGGACAGTGTCCCAGCGAACACAGTACCAGGGGCAGCTGAGTTCATAAGCTGCTATTCAGAACACACGCTGGGCCTGTGTGGGAAGTGGATGGCACGTGAACAGAGCAGCTGTCCCCAGCTGGCCAATGACCATCTGCTATTTGATGTCAGAGCCATAGCTGGCTATGCATCTGGATCACCTTCGTCTGCAGTGTCGCCATCGGCCTCCTTCTAGACCGTCCCCACTTCCTTCCCTCTTTGTTCCCTCTACCCATCCTGACCTCCGCTTTGTTTCTTCCCTCTCCCATGTAAAGATCCTCAGAGAAAGGTTCTCATGGGGCATTTTGAAACTCCTGTGCGGCTTATGGTTGCCGTCTCTCTCACATCCCAGAATCGGATGGTTTCCATCAAAGGTACAAAAACCAAAAAGTCACTGGAAACACAACATATGGTGTCCAGGGATAGCTCAATGTTAGAGACAGTAAATAAGACTTCTTATTGCTTTAACATGCTGGGCCTTCCTTTTCCTTTTCAAAAATTAAGGGCTGGCAAGGTGGCTCATGGGGTAAAGGCATTTACCTGCTACACCTGACATCTGAGTTTGATCTGGTACTCACAGGGTTGATGGAGAGGACCAACTCCTGAAATTTGTCCTCTGATCTCCACACATATGCTGTTTGTATATGTGCGCGCACACACACACACACACACACACACAGACACAGACAGGCACACACACAGATAGACATACAGACACACACAGATAGACAGGCACACATAGACATTCATAGACAGGCACATAGACACATACAGACAGGTACATAGATATACACAGACATGTAGATAGACACAGACACATAGACACACAGAGACACACACACACACATACACACACACAAACATGCAGACATACAGACACACATGGACACATAGACACACACAGACATATAGACACACACAGACATACACACACAAACACACACATACACAGACAGACAGACATATACAAACACACACATATACACAGACACACAGATATATACACAGAGATGCACAGACATATACAAACACAGACACACCCACACCCACAATGCACACACACACACACACACACACACATAGAGAAACACAGACAGGCACACACATGCACACATGAGTAAATAAATGTACATGTTCTGTATGGACTGCCTCATGCACATGTTCTGTAAGGACTGCCTCATGGTTCTAGCACCGTCCCCATGAGACTCCGCTTGCGTTTGTATGGAATGTTCCTGCCTCTGGCTGATGTTTCAAAGGACTGCCGTGAAGAAGGGTCCTGCTCTGGGGGTGGTGGCTCGAGACCCCCACAGTCTAGTCTACCTCATTAAGAAGACTTGGTTTTGAGTTCAGTCCACCTTACACAGTATTTAGAACTGATGTTTGTGGAGAGAGGTCAGGCCACTCACTCCAGAACATCTTTAAACTGAAGAATAGCCATAACCTCTTGCCTTTAGGCTCATTTAAAGTTAAATTTACCATAGCTGGGTAAGATTAAAATAGGATGGCTGTTGCCTTCACAGAATTAATTTTAAAAAATCATATTTAAATAGTGCTTCAGATATTTTGGTTGCAAGGGTTACACATTTTCTTTCTTTCTTTTTTTTTCCTTTCCTTTTTTTTTTTTTTTTTTTTACATTTTGGGGATGAGGAGATGGCTCTGTGGGTAGGAGGAGACCCTGAAGTTAGATCTCCAGCGTGTATGCAAAAGCAGCTGGACTGGACTGAATGGGGTCTGCAAACCCAGCACTGAAGGGGCAGAGGCAGGAAGGCCCTTGTATCGGGATATTTTCCCGCTTGTTGGGAGGAGCTAAGGTGGGAGGAGTAAGGAGAGGAAGAGGTGGTGTAAGGAGAGGAATAGAAGGAAGAGGAGGAGCTAGGGGAGAGAGGGAGAGAGAGAGAGGAGAACATGGAAGAGGCTGTGCACCTGTCTCTAGCAGTCAAAGGTAGTTGATATATTTAGGCTGGGTATTGGGTTACACCTCTGATTGTGTGGGTATCTTGATATTGAGCATTACCAAACTCATAAAGCCTTTGGATAATCATTAAGCATTAGAGTCTCATTCATACTGGGTACCATGTGGATGGCGGGATGGTCTGGGCACAGCCCAACCTTGTAGACAGCGTGGGAGATTGGCCGAGTCATCTCCCATGCTGGCGTCTTGTGGGTGGCAGGGCCGGTGTCTCTGGCTGTCTGAGCCACCAAGGCAGCAGGGAGAACACGCAGCTGCTCGTGACCTCAGGCCTAGCCTAGTCAGGAACATGGCGGCTCCGTAACACAAGCAGATTGGGTGATGCCGTTTTAAATATCTCCCTCGACAGGCCCTGGAGCTGCTTGTATTCTTATGTTAATTTGTGTCCCCCAGACTGCTCACACAAGTGTCTGCACCCAGTTGGTTTGCTTGGTAAATAAAGACGCTGACAGCCAATGGTTGGGCAGGGCGGGGCAGACAGAGGTGGGACTTTTAGGATTCCCCGGCTAGGGACAGAGAGAAAAGGAGAGAAGGAGACCTACCATGCTGGGAGAAGGAGAGGAGAGACCCTCATGAAGTGGTGAAGTCAGGAGAGAGTTGCTGTCATGGGTGGGATCAGTAACTATGGCCGAGCCTATGGCTCCTCCTCGACTACCATCTGCCACCGTCTTCAGCTTGTACTTCTTAGCTTCTGAAACTACGGGGAATACATTTGTGTTCTTTATAGCATACCCAGCCTCAGGTCTTTTGTTGTAGCAACATTCATGGATTAGAGCAGTCCGTCATGTTCATTAAGACCCGCAGCTTGAGTGGTGGAGACAGAGGTGTAAATGTGGCAGAGGCTGTGACAGAGGAAGAGGAGGGGGCTGCTGCAGCCAAGCAGGTGGGGCTGAGAAGTGCTTCTTGGAACTTGTATTTAACCCAAGGAACAGGAAGTGACTGAGCGTGTGAAGAAGGAAGGCAGGAGCACCCCAGATGGAAAAATCTTAGATAAGAGGAGACAGGAGGTCTCAGGATGACCAGACATGAAGCCTGGGGGACAATGACTAGCAAAGACACCAAGCCGGAGATGTTTTGCATGAAAAGTCTTGCCATCAGATGATCATCCCTGCTGAGGTCTGTCAGTCTGGATGCTGTCCTGGACGAGGTACTGTTGTGGAATTTTGGGAAGAGAAACTGAAGACAGTGACCTAAGCAAGGCACACTCTGAGCCTGAACTGAATGGAGGAGGAGAGGAATGGAAATGGAAGGGTGGGCCAAGGAGATCCCTGGGAAGCAAGCCGTGGATAAACGTCTCTAGCTCTGTGTGCAGGAGCAGTAAAGGATCATCCCTAGCTTGTGACATGGTATTCTTGTACCGTATGCAGTGGGCATTGGTCACAGTGTACAAAGTTCCTGTTGGACCTCAACGGCCACTGCGGTGATACTAACAAATCTGCCTCATATGTCCAAGCCCCAACCGCCAAGGACTATGTTTAAACATAAGGCCATTAGGAGCTCATTACAGTGGGACCCTGATCTGCCTGAATTTGTGCTTCCTTTTAAAAACTCTTTTTCTAGACAGCTTCAATGTGAGCCTGGATGAATCTTAAAGTTCTGGAGTTACAATGTAGCATGGGGCTCCGTGTGGAACTGTTTCATAACAAAAGCTAAAGGGAAATAGGTATTAGAATATTTTTCCTGGAACATCAAAGTAATGTGTTAATTTAAGGGAAAAAAAGTGGCTCACAGTGACCTTGTGTAATATTTAGCTTTTGAAATGCCACATGGAGCATTTATCTGTTTTTTAACCTTACTGGGAATTGGTTGTATCCAGTGAAGAGAAAAGACTTCCAGCTGGGATAACGATCCTATAATTAGTGATGCGTCTTTAAAAAGGAAAACCATAAATTAATGGAGACAGTGATGTAAAAACCTCCATATTTCTGCAATATGTGTGTTGCTAACATGACAGGCTAAGCCCTACATATAGCAGTGAACACGTGCGTGTGCGTGTGCGCGTACACACACACACACACACACACACACACACACACACACACACACGGCACACACGGCCCACATGGCCCACCTTCTCTTGTTGCAGTATTAGAACACGTCACTGTTCTCCCTGCTGATCTCAGTAGAACTCACTGCAAAGCATTCACTTTGTGAATTCCTATCCAAAGCTTTAACATGGTGCTAAGACCTGATGGAAGAGAACAGTAAGAATTCTCTTCTGCTAATCTTAGAAGCACACCTTCTGACTCTCATCCTTCCCTTCACGGAGGCAGCTCAGTTCTTCTTCCTTGGTGCTCCTAAGACCTTCAGCTTCGATCACTGCCTCATTTCCTATGTTGTACACAAAGGATGATTTTGCACACTGTTCTCCCCCTGAGATCACCAGCAGACATATTGGTGGACTTCACACTGGACCCAACACAATTAGTTAGGGAGAAAGAAAATGGCTGACAAATGGGTCTCTGTATGAATCTGATTTTTTGAGAACCAAACGCTCACACAGGACTGGTCAATTAGGCAACTGGCTGGGAGACATGTCTGTGAAAGACAGGAGGAAGAGCAGGATGGCAGGAAGACCTTCAGATCACTGCCAGGTCTGTCCCTGCGAATGAAAGCGAAGGGAAAAAGAAGGAGGGGCAGGTAGTGTGCTCTTCAGTGGATCAGAAGCTGTGGGGCAAGAGGGGGGTTGGGGATGGGGTCTTGCATCGAATAAGGAACCAGCACTGTCTTTCCTTGGTGCTCATCAAGCCCGGGAATTGTGTGTGTGAGCACCATTGAGTGCTGGGGACATCTGAGCCCACAAGGATGAGTTGGTCACCCTATTTCAGCCTCTGAACAAATACAAGCACCAGGTAGAATTTAAAGCAGTGACAACTGAGGCTATCAGACCCCTGCAGTAATCTCCTCCTGTCCTTTATAAAATATATTTATATATTTATAGTACATTTTCATGAAACTATATATTGTATGTTGAGCATATTCCGCCCCAATACTCACCACCTTTCTCCTTCATACCTCTCTTTTGGCACAGTCTTGCTATGTAGTACAGGCTAGCCTGAGAGTACAGGCTAGCCTGAAACTCACAATCCTACTGCCTTTGTCTCTCTGGAGTCCTGGGATTACACGCATGTGTTAGCATGTCTGGCCCTGGTAGGTTTTTCTGAGGGAGAGCTCAGTGACCCCCTTTATAGTTGCCACCATCCTGGTGGGTCCTCTTGACACTGTCCAGTTCCAGCTGGATAGCTGCCGGATCAGCTCAGTTCTCAGTCGGCTCTCCCTTTAGCTTCAAATCCAACAAGTTTGGGGGCATAGCTCCTCAAATCTGCTCATGCGTCTTACTCCAAATGGGGATGTTATGTTTGTGTTGGTGATCAAGAAGAACAGAGATGAAGTGCTCTGTGGGGGAAGAGGAAAGAGACGGAGGGAGCAGATAGGGCTGGTCTGTAGGACAGGGTGGTTTCCCCAGACCGAATGAAGTGTTGAATGTGTGGAGGCTGATGCTGGAGCAGGGACATGAACCTACTGCTAGTGTCCTGGAGGCCCAGGTCAGAAGGACTTAAACTGCCCGAGGTTCACAGGACAATGGCCACCAGTGACCAAGAGAAAGAAACATGAGCCTGGATCTTTATGCTATATCATAAGTCTTTGGTGCAGACCAGGGCCTGTGCTGTCAGAGTGGCTCAGCTTTATAACTACGTAATGATAATGAAAGAACTTGAAGGGTTTGGCATATGGATTAGTTAATCTCATCACTCTGATCAAACACCCTGCAAAAGCAACATAAAGGAGAAAGGCTCTACAGCGGCTCACAGTGTGAGAGGAGACAATCCGTTATGGCAGGAGGTACAGTGTCTGGTGGTTTCATAGTGACAGGGGCATATGGTGGCTTGCTTGCATCTTGGTACACTGGAAGGCAGAGCGAGACTAGGGCTGAAAGTGGAACTGGATTATAACCCTCCAAGCCTGCCTCCTAGTGACCCTGCCCATCCACCTTCATCCTACCTCCTCATGGTTCTATAACTTTCAAAATGGCACCCCAGCTGGGGACCAAATGTGTAAACATAGAAGCCCATTGTGAGCATTTTATATCTATGCCAGAACAGATGTCCACCCTCCCATCTCGCTCGAGCCCATACATGAACGTCTGCCTCTTGGAGGTTCCCAAGATGTTAGAAGCTAAACAGATTGGAAAACACAGAGAACTTAGCACAGAGGTGGCCCTGCTCTAGTCAGATATATGCAGGAATTTCTTTACCAAAGCTGCTTAGAGCTGATTTATTCAGAGGACTGTGAGGCAAGGGCCTATTTCAGATCTCTCTGTTTGGCTTGCCCATGGTTACTGCTCTGTCCCCCTGGGTTGCACATGGGCATCTCCTCCTTGAGTCTTCACATCTTCTTTCTTGTGTGTTGGATGGTTCCTTGCTGTTGGATGCAGAAACACCTGGTACCAACTCTTGCATCAGGGAAATCTCCCTTTGTATATGGACAATCTAACTTACTGGATTAGAGCCTATACTCGTGGCCTCATTTTAGTCAACTGTAGTTAATTTGGTTTGTATTTCCAAACAAGCTGACGTGTATTTCGGGGGTAAGGATTTCGATATATGAACTTGGGGTGCCTGAACATGCTTCTCTTCAAAGAAAACTCTTAAAGGTGCAAAATGGATGACAATGACAGCCTGGCTACGGTGAAACAACTCATATTATAGACCCTTGGATTATCAGATGCTGGCCTTTTGGCCATGGAATTAATTCCTATCCGTGGAAGTAATGCTATCTCAGCTTATTTGTGAGTTTGTAAGCAGACACCATGAAGATCAGGACTGGTGCAGGCTGCTCTCATGTAGGATCAGTGGGATGTAACCGAGCTCTGTGGTTGATGATGACAGTGACGACGCTTGCAATCTGGGGCAATCTGAGACTTTCACAGGGAGATTGGTCAAAAAAGAAAATAGGAGAGCAGACTTATACTCCTCTCGTCATGGGCCTCGTTAGTGGAGAATGTCACCAGGGTAACTCAAGTCTCTTTGTGAAAATTTGCTTTGAACATGAGGTACAGACTAAAAGTGCTTCTAGGCCAGCAGGTGAGTCAGGCATACCGGTTGGCTCCAGGGCTGTCTCCTGCTCTTTTGGGGATTACAGGTTCTTCTGAGAGCTGGCTTTTGAGCATACTGCTTTCTGGCCACAGCTGACCCTGCCCTTGGGTCCTTTGACTGAAGCGGTTTACAGAGAGTCTTCCCATGGTGACTGATGTAGAACTAAGGTCATGTTGATGATGCTGCATGATTAAGGTTGTCACTTTTGTGCCTTTCTTCTAGGAAGAGTAGCTGATGGCAGCATTCCCATGTCATCCAGCTTTTCCCAGGGGGGAACAAATATCTGTGATATAATCAACGGGATCCAAGAATAGTAACGAGCCCGATAACAACATCTGGGAATCACACAAGGAATGTGACACGGTGACCTTGAAATGGGTTCACCCAGTTTAGAGGCAGCCTTAGTAGAGAGTTACTGTAACAGTCATCCCTGCTGCTCGAAAATCACTCTGCAGCGTACAAAACACTTGCAAATATGCAGGCCCATTTCCTGTCTCAGCACTGCTGTGAGGAGGCCAGAAAAGAGAGGTCTCTATTGGCCACCGGGAAACTAGATTTCATGAGGAAAAGTAAAGTGTCTGACATCATATTTGCAGAAGTGGGTGGAGACAGGTCTTGTGTGTTCTGACCTTGGGCCAGGCAGGGCATGTATCCGGACATGTATGGGGACCAGGTGTTGGATCTTTGGCAGAGAAAAGCTCAGAGCCATTAGCTGCCCCAAGTTTTCCGCTTCTGGATGAATGGAGGTTAGTCTCCACCCGTGAAGAGGATGCCAAAGCTGTTTTCTTCAAGGGTGACTAAGTATTCCTGCCAATCCAAGGCCATAGTGAGATTCCATGGTTACCAGTGTGGAATAGCTCAGGAACATCGTGTTCAGCAAATTAGAGGCAGGAAGATACATACCACATGTTCTCTGTTATAGGTGGAAGTGAAATAACATGAATTTTAATGTAAAAGAAGAATGACTAGAGGCAAGGGAAGTTAGGGGGAATGCATCATGGCCACAGAAAAACAGTTACAAAGTCGAGAGATGGCCTCGTGTTCTTCAGCAATGTGGGATGACTCCATCTTACAATAGCCTATTGTATATTTTATGAATGACCCGAAGAAAGGGGCTCAAAGGCGCCAACCCGCAGGAATAATGGGCAGACAGAGAAGTAAATCATCCTATTTTGCATACATATATTCATGAATAGTTACCACATGGTGCCCCATGGATGCTACAATTACAGAGCTTGGATTCTAAGCCAGCTTTTCTGGAATTGAAATTTGACCTCGTATTCATGGCTATTTGACCTCTCTGGGCTTCCTCAACTGTAAAACAAAAGCACACTAAGACTTTGTAAGTTCCTAAGAGAATACATTAGTATTTGCAAAGGATCAGGGGCATTGCTTCACATACAACATGCTGCATAGATGTATGTGTGTGTGTGTGAGTGTGCCTGCATATGTGTGTATGTGTGCTGTCAGTCTGTGCTGGGCTCATGTAGTCCCTCTGGCTTAAGGCAAAGAGCAGAGGTATCTTGCTGGTGATTACTTGACCAAGTCACACCCCTGGCTTGTAGTGCCCCATGGGGGTCAGTGGGTAAGATTTGGAGACATCGTGTTTGTGAAAATCCTCTTTGACTCTCGAATTAACTGTCTCTGAATTGATGAAATCATATAAGTTGGAAAGTACGTCCATACTTTCCTTCACTGTTTGAAGGAAGGCATGGCGCTCTTGTCTTCCTGACTCGAGTCTTGCTATGGCGGCACCAGCAGCTGCCTGATCCCTGATCACGTGACATCTGCGTGTGTCCTGCGAGCATCTGTTCTCCTCGTGTGCTGAAGGTTCTCACTGAGGTGATCTCTGGCAGCTGTAGTTTAATCAGTTGTTATGAGAAAGAATGAGTCCTTGCAACTTGAAACCCCCCATTTTTAGCTCCGAATTTTTTAAAGACCTTGGTCAGACACACTCTGCATCTCAAGCCGCCCACAGCCAGACATTTTCTTGCAATATTTCATTGCTCATTTCCTTTTTTTTTTTATCCATTTCCCCAGTTTGAAATGTCTTTTTATTTGAGATTAAACTGGTGCACTGGCCTGCACAACCTTAATCCCCTTTATGATTTCCACACCACCCCAGAGTTTCTCAGTCTCATCTCCCAACACTTAACCTGAAGATCATGTCAGTACATTTCTAAGAATCATTTTCATTTCTTTTTTGAATCTTCTTCCTTTTTCTCCTTTTCCTTTTTCTCTTCTTCTTCCTCCTCTTCCTTGTTTCCCTCTTCCTCCTCTTCCTCTTCTTCTTTCCAATAGCACCCTGTCATTATTTTTAGATACAAACCTTTCTTAGCTCTCCAAGGAGACAAAAGCTACTTTAAGTTTCCCTTTCTCTATGAATCGTATATGGAAATATCACAGCTAATAATTTTTAGAACCTGGCTTCAAACTCTGGCAGTTTGACATCAGAGCCATCTCTTTGGACTGTTCCATTAAAATACTCTCGTTTAAACAAACACTGGATGCTGGTCAGCCCCAGTAGCTGATTGGACACCAACACTGTATTTTTTTTCCATTCTGAAACTTCACCAAAAATTAAATGAGAGGATTAAAAACAAAACAAAGACAAATTTCACAAGAGAGAGTAAGATGGGTAATAATAGCAAAAATAAAGGAAATTGGTCTTTTATAAGAAATCAGTTAGATAATTCATGCAGAAAGCTTAGCACAGCGTGAGCAGATGCATAATAAATATTCTGCATCATTTTACTATTCCTCAGCTTATTTTCATATTCTCATTTATTCTCCAGAATTAATTTATACAAATATAAGTAGACACACTTTACAATGAGAAAACCAAGGATTAAAAAGGCTTTTAAAATAACGAAATAAACTATAATTAGATAAAATAAAAACTAGAACATCAAAATTGGTCAAAACAAACAAGTAGCAGGAAATGAACCCAAGAGAAGACATAAGCAACAGAGGTCCACCCTTTCCCACACTCAGGAATCCCATAAACATACTAACGTGGAAGCCATGATGTATAACACACACACACACACACACACACACACACACACACACACACACACAGATGACCTGGTGCAGACCTGCGCAGGCCCTGTGCATGCTCCCACAGGCTCTGTGAGGTCCTGTGAGCTTTGCTCATGTTGAGCAAAGGTTGAGTTTTCCAAGGTCTTTTACTCTCTGCATGATGTCTGGCTGTGGGTCTCTGCATCTGCTCCCATCTGCTGCAGGAGGAAGATTTTTTTTTATGATGGATGAGCAAGGCACTGATTTGAGAATAATAGAATGCTTTAGGAGTCATTTTATTGCTATGTTTATTTAATTTTCTATAGAAGACTAGTATTTTCTCTTACCTTGGGCCCCTGGGCTATCCAGTCTCAGGTTCTTGGTCACTCAAGCAGTGTCAGGTATGGGTTCCATCTCATGGAGTGGCCTTAAGTCAAATGAGATACTGGTTGGCTACTCCCACAAGCTTTACGCCACGATGACACTAGCTTACCTTGCAGGAAGGATGCCACTGTAGACCAGAGGGTTCATGCTTTGCTTTGTGTTTACATTTCTCTTTTGGTAGTGTGCTGGTTATCTTTTTATACTAAAGATGCTAGAACACAGGGATGGAGGCTCTCTGTAGGCACCAGCTCACCTGCTCCACATTCAATGAGTTGTTATCTTCAGCAATGCCGTCTTTCTGTAAATTTGTTAAGGGCAACCTGTAGTCTTGGCAACAGCCTACATTGTTTGAGAATTCTCATGGGACCCCCTTTGGCCAACAACTCAACTAGATATACCCTAGTTCAGTGCTGGGGAGCTTTATTTGGTGACAAAAACTGTCTAATAAGGGCTTATGTTAGTTGGGGTTTCTATTGATGTGAAGAAACACTGTGACCACAGCAGCTCTTATAAAGAAAAACATTTAATTGGGGCTGGCTTACTATTTCAAGGGTTTAGTCCATTTTCATCATGGTGGAAATCATGGCAGTGTGAGGCAGCTGAAGAAGGAGCTGAAAGTTCTATATCTAAACTGACAGGCAGCAGGAAGTGACACATCTCCTCCATCAAAGCCACAGCTCCTCCAACAAGGTCACACTTCTTAGTAATGTCACTCACTAAGGACCAGGTTTTCAAACACATGAGTCCATGGGGACTGTTCCTATTCAAACCACCACATGGCTCCATCTCTCCCATTATTTGGTGATTTTTAAAGATAGTCTTCATGTATGTATGTATGTATGTATGTATGTATGTATGTATGTATGTATGATATATGTATGTATGAATGTATGCATGCATGTAATATACATACATATACATTAAAATATATTTTTAGGAAGCTTCTACTATATTAGGTTTCTATACTATGCATCAAATGACCTTTAATTATAGCAGTCCCTACCCATAATCCCTCCTTCATTCCCTTCTCTCTTCTTCTTTCCCACTGGATCCCCCAAGTCTAGCCCCTCTTCTGTCTATATTTACCTATTCTATTCCCACATATAAGCAAAGACACTATCTTTTCCTCTCTGGGTTACCTTACAGAGGATGTTTTTTTTCCTAGCTCAATTTACCTGAAAATTTCACGATTTCATTTTTTTTCTTTAACAACTGAGTAATACTCCATTGTGTAAATATATCATGTGTTCTCCATCCATTCTTCTGTTGAGGGACTTCCAGGGTGTTCCTGGTTTCTGGCTATTATGAACAAACAGCAATAAACATGTATGAACAAGTGCCTCTGTGGTAGGATGAGGCATGCTTTGGGTGTGTGGCCGTGAGTGGTATAGCAGGATCTTGAGGTAGATTGATTTCCATCTTCCTGAGGAGTGACCACAGTGATTTCCACAGTGGTTGTGCAAGTTCACACTCCTACCAGCAAGGATGAGTGTTTCTCTTGCTCTATATCCTTGCCAGCACGAGCTATTCACATGTTCTATTGCTCTTGACTATTCTGGCAAGGGTAAGATGAAATCGCAAAGTGGTTTTGATTTGCATTTTCTGCTGATAGTTTGACCAGAACCATTTGTTGAAGATGCTATCTTTTTTAACAGTATGTATTTTTGGTTTCTTTATTAAAAATCAGGTGTGGATTTATGTCTGGGTCTTCGAACCGATTCCACTGGTTTTATTGCGATAGCCCTGTGGTACAATTTGAAGTTGGGGGATGGTGCTACCTCTACCAGTTCTTTAAGTGCTTCTCCACTGTTTGAGTTTCATCTTCTGAGAATTCTGTTTAGATCTGTACCCCATTTTAAACTGAATCATTTGTTTTTTGATATCTATTTTTTTGAGTTCTTTGTATACTTTGGATATTAATCCTCAGTCAGATGTGCAGTTGGTAAAAATCTTGCCCATTCTGTAGGCTGCTGCTTTGTCCCAATGACAGTGTCCTTTGCCGTGCAGAGAAGCTTTTCATTTTCATGAGGTCCCACTTACTAATTGTTGATCTTAGCGCCTGTGCTACCAATGCTCTCTCTGTTCAGAAACTCTTTTCCTGTGCCAACAAGTTCAAGGCTATTCCCCATACTCTTCTATTGGGTTCAGTGTATCTGGCCTTATGTTGAGGTCATTGGTCCATTTGGACTTGAGTTTTATGCAGGGTGATAGGTGCAGATCTATTTCTTCTACATGCAGCTGTTAGGCTTGTTTCTCTGCTGATACTATGCTGCTTTTATTACTGTAGCTATATGGTGCAGTTTGAAATTGGAGGATGGTGATACCTCTAGCTGTTCTTTTACTATTTAGGATTGTTTTAATTAGTGTGTGTGTGTGTGTGTGTGTGTGTGTGTGTGTGTGTTTTATGCAAAGCTCAAGCCCTTTCGAGATCTATGAGGAACTGTATTGGAGTTTTGATGGGGGATTGTACTGAATTTTTAGACTGAGTTTTGCAAGGTGGCCATTTTATTATGTTAATCTTACCAATTCATGAAGATGACCGAAATAACTTGCCCCCAACGCATTCTGTGCATGTTTAAAGAGCGACCCCCCACAACTTTTGCTTTCAAGCTTAAATGTTAAAGTTGAAAAAAAATTGTAGTGCCATAATTTTAAGACTCAATACATTTCTATTCTTACAGATAAGCTATAGAAAACAAGAATAAATGATAAAAAAAAATCTGTCCATTGCATAACTCAATGGTGGACACTGTTAGAAACTCATAGCTTAGTGTGGTTGGAAAAGTTCCATAGGAAGATCTGAATGAAGACAGCACATAATTCTTGAAAGTACAATTTCTATATCATGATGAAATTAAATAATGTCAACAAATGTTTATTAAATGTTGATCAAGTGGAACACTCCTAGGAAAGGGGCAGGTGTCATTATCTTAGTTTTATTCCCTGTCACTGTGATAAATACCTCAGCAAAAACAAATTTATTTGTTTTTGTGGTTTTTTTTTTTGTTTGTTTTTTTGTTTTTTTTGTTTTTTTGTTTTTCGAGACAGGGTTTCTCTGTGTATCCCTGGCTGTCCTGGAACTCACTCTGTAGACCAGGCTGGCCTCGAACTCAGAACTCCACCTGCCTCTGCCTCCCAAGTGCTGGGATTAAAGGCGTGCGCCACCACCGCCCGGTGGCAAAAACAAAGTTAAAGGAGAAATTATTTACTTATTTTACAATTCCAGGTTTAAATCCATCATTGGATGGAGGTCAAGGCATTGGGAACTTGATTCAGCTAGCCACGCCCACAGTCAAGCCACGCCCACAGTCAAGAGCATGCTTTGCATACATTCTTGTCAGATTAGCTCTCTTTTCCCTTTGATAGCCCAGGACCCAAACTCAGGGACCAGCACCACCAACATTTAGGCTGAGGCTGCCCATGTCAATTAATGGAATCAGAACCATCCATCACAGACGTGCCTGTAGACCAGCCTAACCTAGATAGTCCCTTCTTGAGACTGTCATGTTGGCCATGAGCCTGGTGATACTAAGTGTGTCAAGTTGATGATGAAACTAACCATCCCAGGGATCCTGAGTTGCCTTGGCGCATGCCTTCAGGGATCCCGAGGCACCTTAGCGCATACCTTCAAGACACATTATGGATGATGCTGTTTATTAGTTAGCTACAATCAAAGCAGAATTAAGGAACATTATTAGCAGAGCTACAAGAGAAGGACTGCAAGCTCAGCAAAAGGAGTGACTGAAACCAAACAAGGCATTGGACTAAGCTGTCACAGATAAAGCAGAATTTGGACTTGATTTTGAGATTGGGCTGGAGGTGGTCTCTCTCTTTGAAGAACTGTAAGGCGAAGCCCTGAAAGGAAGAACATTTAATGACCTATGCGAGCGTTTTCGCTCTGTCGACGACAGGGGTGTTGAACAGTTTAAATGTCCTTAAATCAATTCATTGGTCTGTATTATTTCACAAGTAAACAGTAACATTATTACAGATAGTGACTGTATCTCTTTTTTCTTATTTTGTTTCATACCACACTGCACTACATCACATCACTATGTTTGTATCCCCCTAAGTCAGTTAGTCCCACACTGGCAGTTTATGTTCTCAGCAAATACTTGGTTCAACGCAGGAATTTTTTGCTGCTCAGATTAACACATTCTAATGTGGAAAAACAAAAAAAAAACAAAAAAAAAACTCAGGGGTAAGAGGAAAGCCATAATCAGGAAAACATTAGAATTGTTTAAAAACTGTAACAACACTAGGGTTGCCAAATCGTTTAAAAGTATTCCTGAATGTAGCTATGAGTTTTAACTTACCTTTTTAGTGTGGGAGTCTAGAAACAAAACAGAAGACAAAGCTCTTGTATCATCAACAGGAATTTGTATTTAATACCAATTTCGAAACTCAGCCACTCAGAGTGGCTGCTCCTGCCACAGGCACATCCGTGAAGCTGTCTGAACTTGGAAGTTCTAAAGAAGAACACTGATGGACTTCGATCATATGTGTCTATCATATGTGTCTGACTTGGGTCCACGACTCCCCAGACCACAGGGCTTCCTGTCCTTTGAGTAACTAATACCTTAATGGGCTTCACTATAGCGTGGGTGGACTTGTTGAATCAACAAGCCATTCACTTGACTGCTGAAGAGATTCCTTCCTTAGAATTGGGATCCAAATAGAGAAAACAGCGTATTTGTTTCTTATCCACCTTCTGACTAAAAGCTCAGATTTAATAATAACACTTTTACAACATGTAAGAGTAATTTGTCACAGCCTTTACTTGCTTGGTCATCTTCCTGTGTAGGATGGGGAGTCCATGCATGAGCATGTTCCAGAAAATTAAATGGAGATTTTTTTGTTTTGTTTTTAGATGATTTTAGCAGAGATGAGATCCTGGAGGGTGCTCTTCTCTGTCTGGAGAAATGCTGAACAAATCTTTATGCTTCTGAGGCCTCCTGAGAAGAACAGAGTCCAGGGCAATAATACGAAACCTCATAAAGTATATGACTTGGCAGAACAATTTAATTTCTCAGGGACATTATGGCAAAGCTGATAGACAGAGAGGAAGCCAAGTTTATAATCTTCCCAAACTTTGCAAAGATGTGCTTTGTGAACTGTGCTTATAAAACACATTCATCAGGAGATGGAAAACAGGTGGCTCAGGGCACCCGAGTTGGGACACTGATGAGATAGAACACAGCTCTTCACCGAGCTTGGCTTTGCTTCTGTGTAGGATGTGATGTAACTTCCAGGACACTGTGGAAGGGTTGGGGTGTGAAGCAGGTTTCTGTAAAGCCAAGGGTGTTTGCATCACCAGGGAGGAGGAGCAGCGATGCATGCCTGCTGCTTGTCACAACTCACACTTGAGGTGCACACTTCTTAGGTTTTTACATTGAGGTCCTGATGTCAGCCCCTTCGTTCAAATCTCCTAACTCTACAGTTATTATTTTGATTAGGTCTTGGCATCAGGGCTCGGCCATTTGTATCTGACAACTTTCATAACACCAAAAGCCCAGCACCCTCTTTAAAATTATTCTCTGCTCCTTTTCCTGGATTCATTATCTCCTGTAATAATCCCACAAGGACAGGGTTGAGTGAAATGGATGGCCTGGTTTACCTTCTTTTGTATTGGCTGTATTTCCTCAAGAATCACAGTATGTATTCTTAAATATTCCTCACAATTCTGAGCAGTGTTTTACATATAGGAGATGATCAGGAACCTGAGGTTGAGATACTTTCTGGATCCCTGATACAGAGACCATCCTACGTCCTCATTCAAACCAGGACAAGTGGTGTCCATGAGGCACTGTACCTGGGGCAGTGCTTGCTAGCATACACTGGTCCACTGTCAGGGAAGTTGCCCGTTGTTTAGAGATGGAGGAAAATAGCAACAAATGAGGTTCAAGGAGATGGAGATCTTGATCCTGGAGTCAGGGATACAGTTGGGTAAAGGCTATACCGATAAACATCCCAGAAGATGAAGTGAAGCTGACAGGGGAAGGAGGAGGGGATGGTGCGTGTAAGACAAGAGCCTCTGTAGCTCAGGGTGTTGGTGACAGTAGCCAGGGCAGTTCCAGTATGTCTGTGTTTACTGTTAGCTTTGCTGCTGGTTGACACTGGAGTGATGCAGGACCTAAAAAAGCTACCATTTCTCAGGGACAAAGCATCCATTTCTCAGGAAGAAAAGGGGGACAGAGAGGATTCTCCCTTAGCTTAAGCTTCTTCGCTTTCAGGCAAACAATGGACTCACACTGGGTGAGTCTCAGCTAAGCCCCTCCTGACACTGGAAGAGAACAGAGTTTGCAAAATTTCCACATCTATTCTGACATCAGTGAAAGAGCCCCTTCACTTGTTTGTACAGAGAAATGATCATGCTTCAGAACAGACAGTATCACCTGGGCATTCGGCATGGCTACTGGGAACTCAGAGTGCTTGGTGTTTTGCTCTTCAACATTTCCAGGAAAAACCCACTTGTGTCTGTCTATTGATGTCACAACTAAATATATGCCTGTTGCTAAGGTCTTAGTGACTTTTGTCCATGAAGATGGGGAGAAATGGTCTTGACGGTAAAGAGAGAGACCCATACTGATGTTGCTTAGCAACCAGAACTCATCTTCTTCCCAATTCATTGCTTAAAAAAAAATTCTATGTTGTGTTAAATTAATCTGGATCTGAGGCACAGCGCTCCTGTCTGTGTTTCTTGGGGTCTTTCTTAGGGTCCAGATTTTGGACCCCAGTACTGGGTACAGCCTCTTTATCAGTTTGACTCCCACTCATCTGTTTTCGTTTTCATCTGAGTGCTTTTTGATTAAGGTTTGGTTTGGTGGTGCCTGTCCTGGCTCTTCTCTGTGTGATAATGTATGGCCCTGATGTGTTAGCCAAGTCAGCTTAGGTTATAGCTTTACTACGAACCTGTGAGTTAGGCGAAAAAAATGTTTAGTCTATTAGTGAGGATAAGCTAAGCTATGCTGAAGGAGTAAAGAGGTATCTGCATCTTCACACAACAGAGTTAGTGTCTCCCTTATACAAAACCTGATATGTGTAACCTTCATGGAGTGTTAGCATCTCAGTACAGAAGGAGGAGGAGGAAGAGGAGGAGGAGGAGGACAGGAGAAAGTGAAGGGGAAGGAGAAGGGGAAGAAGAGAGAGCAAGGGGGAGAGAGAGAAGAGGGAGGGAGGGAGGGAGGGAGAGAGAAGAGAGAGGGAGGGAAGGAAAGAGAAAGGGGGAATATTCAGCTTTATTTTATCTGGGAATGAACATGTTGCTAGTATCATAATGTGAGGGCTGTAAGTAGGTGGTCACGTGACTGCAAGCTACCTACAGGAGCAGAGGATTGGAAAGTAAAGGAGATAGGAGAGTTTTGGGTTAGTCAGTGAGCCTTAGCTCACGTCATTTGCCACTTGTGGCATTTTTGACCCTCCATCATGTGTCCAGTGACCCAGATAGACTGGTTAATTCCAAGGGCAGCTTTAAATTTATTAAGCGTTCAAACTTCTCCTCTAGTGTGGTTTTGTTCCTAAAGGTAGCCGAGCATCGTTCGTGCCCACTCACTTTGTCCCAGTGGAGACTCATTTCTGTCACTATAAAAACTATTCCTTGGGCTGGGGATGGCAGGTGTCACTATGACACACAGGTGGAAAAGGTAGAAAAACAGAGAGGCGTATGTGCTGTGGAGAGAGACTGGACAGGAGATGTGACAGTGGTGACAAGTGAGAGAGAGGGCTGAGGTCAGCATATTGTGTTTGCCCTGTTGGGTCTACGGGATGATGCACAACAGCCTGATCTTATGAAGACACAGACCCAGCCCCCCAAACCTGCGCCGGCCACGGGATCCCCAGGCTCTGGGCTACAACAGAAGCCCAAGATGAGGATTCCCTTTCTGGATTAGACCTCCTCAATGTACCGTAGTGGTCTGTGATGCCACCTGAGGCGGTGTTGGTGTCTGTGGTCCATGTCAGTGCCCCAGACCACAGTGAAGCCTGAAATCCATGTGGATGTATACAATCTGTGTAACTGCTTGATGTCTTGGTGATGTCCTTTGTGGGGCCATCCTGATATGAGTGGCATGTAACTACCTGAGGCTGTGTTGAAGCCAGTGGCCTGTGAAGCTGCTGAGGGCCATGAGTGGGCTGGTGATCCTGATATGGCTGTGTTGATGTCTGAGGCTTACATTACCACAGAAGCCCAGCTGGATGTCTGTGGTCTGGACTGCTGCCTGAAGCCTTGTTACTGTCCATGAGCAGAGAGCTGGCCCCGCCCCTCGAGGGAAAACTGACCCTGCCCCTCATGGAATAGCTGTCCCTGTCACTAACTAGCAGCCTCAAGGTAACACCAGAGGTGATGTGGGCC
This sequence comes from Rhabdomys pumilio, assembly GCA_030674055.1. NCBI lineage: Eukaryota > Metazoa > Chordata > Mammalia > Rodentia > Muridae > Rhabdomys > Rhabdomys pumilio. The sequence continues at coordinate 258,013,031 of JANHMN010000001.1, read as the reverse complement.
CAGAAGAGCTGGCCCCACCCTTTGGGAGATCTGGCCCCGCCCCTCGGGAGAGCTGGCCCCGCCCTTTGGGAGATCTGGCCCCGCCCCTCGGGAGAGCTGGCCCCACCCTTTGGGAGATCTGGCCCCGCCCCTGGGGAGAGTTGACCTCACCCCTCCTATTCTCTCTTGGGAGGCTGGCAACTAGGAATTTAACTATGCTCCAGTGAGAATATGGTCAACACAAAATGGACTGTTTTTTTCCTCCTTCTCTTTCTTCCCCTTCTTTTTTACTGGGGTCGGGGGAGGCCATGGCGGAATGGGGACAGACATGGGAGGACTGGGAGGTGAGCACAATTGGCATGCATGATGTGAGATTCCCAAATAATCAATAAAAATAAATTTAAAAAACTATTTCTTATTTTTTTTTTTAAAAAAATCATACAAAGTAGAAAAAAAAAACTATTCCTATAAGGTTAAACTCCTCATTTGGAAATAAAATATAAGAAAATTTTAGTCATTTATTACCCCAGTTACTTCTTAAACAAATGATTTTAAAAAAGCTAGTGTGTCATACAGTTTATTTCGAACTAGGGAAAACATTTATTTGATCATTATATTATAATAATATATTATAGTATTAATAAATATTATATTGATTAACATTATGTTGATTAAATATTTATTTAATATTAAATTACTATAAAGTTATATTTAAATTGGTACTTCGTTTCACAGATAGGTAAGCAACTTTGAGTGAATTAAAAATTTAACAGGAAGGGAAAAATATCTATTCATCCCTTCTTTCCTTATATATTTAAAAAAACATATTTCTGAAAATCTACAAATAGTTTCAACTCCATTTAACTCCATTATCCTTTAACATGTAGGATTTATGGCAGCTTGGCAGAAGACCACGGGCATCTATCCTTCCTAACAGCTGGTCAGCCTGCCCTGATAGTGGGTGAGCCCTCATCATACACATTCAGTCCTATGGGAATTTACAACCTTTACTGTTTTATGAGCAGATGGAAAATCTCCTCACCTCCTCTTTCAGAAGGTGACCAATGTGTATAGTTAAACCAAATGATTTTCAGACATAGTCCTTTGCCTCTTAGCAAAGTTTTTGGTTTAGTGTATTAACTCCATTAAAGAAAAGTCAGTGCAATGAGCTTGACCCTTTTTGCACTTTTTGCACACAGCAAGCCTCTTTCTCAATTCTTTGTCATGCTGTGAACTAAGGGGGCATTTCACCGAAGTTGAAAATACTTGCACTGATCTAGGACTTTCTGCCTCTACTATTTTTTTTCCTGAATAAACCTTTCAAGAAAAGTCTATAGAACATATGGATTGTTTTTACTTTGGGATAGGCCATTTCTCTTAGTTGGTTTGTGTGTGTGTGTGTGTGTGTGTGTGTGTGTGTGTGTGTGGTGTGTGTGTGTGTGTGTAGAAGACCTTGTTATGTAGTCAACATTTGTCTTGGTTATACTGTATATTCTACTCTGGCTTTGAACTCATGGTAATCCTCCTGCTTCAGCTTCCTGTGTGCACAAATTATGATTATGTACCACCATGTCTGGCTGTATGGTGGTTCCAAAGAGTTGAACATTACTCAACTCCCTTCCTGTCTAGAGGTGGGTTCTGTGCACTGCAGTCAGTCTTGGATCTGAACAGTCTTATGCTCCATCAGTGAGACACGGGGAATGGTGTGTAGCTTCCAGGTTCAGCCTATAAAGGCCATGCTTCCTTTTCTTGCTCTTTGGAACGTCGTTTCTTAGAACTCTAGGTTTCTAAGTAAGGAATGTGCCTACTCTGAGGCCACTGTGCTATGAGGAGTCATACTATGTGTTAAGGCCACACACTGGGGCTCTGCTAAATGTCTCAAGCTTAGTCTAGTCTGAGTTATCTCAGTCAAGGTACTAGACATGACAGTATAGACTCTCTAGAAGATTCCATCCTGTGGACGTTCCCAGGAAGAGGAATAGTGTGGGTGGAGTAGACACAGGCATTCCCACCTCACCATTTCTGAACTTTTAACCTATAGACTCTGTGAACCTAATAAGGGTGGTAGCCAGGACAATGCCTGGTGCCTTTGAACTGGAGAGTAACATACTTGCATGAAGATTCTAAAAGGAACTTGAGTATGCTTTTTGTATATTTACCAGTGAAAAATTTAAATATATCTAAAAGCAAAATCTATATATTTTAGGCATTCTTGTCAGTGTTCCACATTAAAAAATGATATAACTTTGTCTAATTATTTCTGCATGAAACTATCTCCATGGGATAAAGACTTTTTTGCCTATGTGCCAGTGTCCCACCTTTAAAACATGCAGACTGAATGATTAAAGGCAGTTATTGGTACCAACATTGACAGATGCTACAACTTGTTAAATAATTACTGCCACCCAGCCCAGCTGGCTTTTTTTAAAGTATGGACTTGATGACTCTTCAGTCTCCCAGCACCTATTTGGTACTTCCTTGATGTTGGAGTCTGCGCAGGGTTTATTCCTTCTACTCTCTAACGTTTCAAAATAGTCTTTAACAGCGATGCGGTCAGCAGGAGAGGATGTTCCTCACTCTTTCTCCAGAGAGGAAAATCAAGCAACTGAAAAAAGACAAATCTTTCCAGTCTTAGGAATGATACCTGATCTGTTGCAACTGTGCAGATGATGAAATCAATAAATGACATGTATCTGCATGGCGACCAACAAACACAGCTACTCACTGACACCTGTAGTGCAGACCTCTGTTCCTATGTGTCTGCATGAATATGCACACACATGCACACAGCCTTACACATAACTCACGCATAAGCATGTCTTCACAGAGTCTGTGCTGATTCAGCTCCATGGTTATGCCCTTGCAGTTTGGATGTGTTGAATACTCACCAGGCCAACCCAGTTCAAGTCATTACGTAAAGGAACCTCATAATCAGGAAACTTAGAGTTTTACTTCATAGTTACTCTTTTTGGAAGGCTGCCTGTGGGTGCAGGTGGGTGAACACTCATAACTGAAAGACCCTTTTATTTTTTCTGTTGTTGGTGTTGGATTTGGGCAGAATCTTTCTGTTTAATGCCTCTGAATGATGCCAAATGGAAGAAGCTGCTTTGTGCCCAGCATGAGTCATGTCTGGTGAAGTGGGCACTGTGAATTCCAGAGGTGGTGCAGCTAGAATAAATTTGCAGGAGTAGAAAGCCAAGGTTGGAAGGAAGCCTGCCTCCTGAATAAACTGAGTGACAACAGGCGCACGGTGACCTCCGTGCACGACAGCGCTCTCCGCTTCTGTTGCCAGTGTGGGTGTGGAGGACCAGTTCTAATGGTTGTCTTTATAGCTTCACTTTTGTGTATGTTTGCCATTTGGAGCCAATCGCTTGTCCAGTTTTAACCGTGTATCATTGTCATCAAATGCTTGAGTTGACAAATGCACACTGACTGCTTTATTCATTTTACATTGTGGAGTCGGTGTGACCGCAGAGGCTGGTGGAAGATAGCACCCTAGAGGTGTCCAGCAAGGTACCTCCAGGCAGAAGGAGCAGCTAACACATGTGAGCCCACGGAAACCTTTTTGGGAAAAAATAGAACAAGACTGGCATCTGAACTGGGTTTGGTGGCATCAGCATGTCTGTTATCTTAATAACCAGTCACCCTCAGTGGCTGAGGCAGGGGGATTGTGTTATTGTCTGAGATACAGAGTGAGCTCAAGGCCAGCCTGAGTAGCATTTGAGATGCTATTTAAAAATAAAAAGAAAGAAAGGTAGATAGTTGGCTGGGCTGAATGAATGAATGAATGAATGAGACACCCTGAGGTCCCGTACAGTTGAACAGCGGCAATGTTTGGCTTTTAAAAGTTTTTTTTTTTTTTTTTTAATATTTTATGGTTCATTAGAATGGTTCCAATGTAATTAGTGAAACTTTGGATTAAAATCAAATTTTGCTGAATAGGATGGAAACTAGAAATTAAGGTTCGTCTCTTTACCGTGCACACGGCCAGACAGGGCTGAGCAGTGGTTGGGAGTGAAGGTAGAGAGACTGGATTTGTGACTCTCCTCACTGTTAAGGAATTCTCAGTGAGAATTCCTCACTGAGAAGCAATTTAAGAAAGGTTTGTTCCGGCTTACAGTGTGAGGGACTCTGTTCCATCATGGTGGGCAAGACATGGAGACATGACTGAGGCTGACTGGTCACACTGAGTCAGCAACCAGGAGACCGAGAGTGCGCAGGAAGTACATATGAGCTGTAAAACCTCATGACCAGCCCCCGTTGACCCACCCTCCAGAAAGGCTCCACCCCCTAAAGGTTCCGTAACCTTCCCAAGTAGTGCCACCCAATGGGGCTTGAGCATCCGAACACACAAACCCATGGTGTGAGGGATGATTTCATGTTCAAACCACTACAGGAAAGGAGGCGCTGTGCAGGGCAGAGGGGGAAGAATGAGACCTGGAAGAGTGTTGGGGAGCATGGTGGTAGGAAATGTGTGAGAAGCCAGTTAGAGAACAGACTGTAGAGCTCTGCATTGTCCAAGTGGCCGGTGGATAAGAATACCAGCAGCCGAGTGGTCTATTGACACAAGGCATGGTTGCACAGCGTTCCAGCCCAACTTTGCTGCATACCACAGTGTTAACGGTGGCCCTGCCTAAGCTTCATGAAAACCCAACCCAAGTCCATAAATACTCTGCTGGGAAGGCAGATGTGTTGATATTAGCTGAGAGCTGCATCTGAGCCTGACTCTTCGTAGTGCCAAAGACAGCATGAGAAAGAAGTCCAGATTTTTTTCCAACAAAACTCACTCACCTGTTGGTCTGTGAGGGGTTCTCAGGACAGGCTTAGACGTGGTAATAGGAGTTTTCAGGTAGGAGTGAGTCTCTACTGCCTTTTATTCAGGGGTTGTGGGTGGATTTGCTACAGACGTAAGTGGATTTCAACTAGAAGTATACCTTTGTTTCCAATTCTACCTTTCCTATGCTTGTGTAATAACTCCTTGGTGATGCTATAGAACAGAATCAAAACCTTGGCACAAACACTAGGTTTTCTGAAGCTGAGATACCAACTTATTTTGGAACTGTGACTTTTGGGGGGTTAAGTTTTGCTTCATTTTATTCATACACATTTTGGGATGGCTGCCCATAAACAGATGAAGAAACACATGAGAACATTTACAAATCAGCCCCTCTTGAGACATTGACTTCGGCCAGGCTGGCTAATTGTATGGGTTATGATGAGAATTCCTCTAATTCTTGGCCCCAAAGCACATTTTGTCACACATGATTTATTGGAGTGTTTGGACTCTTTAATAACCCCCACATTGGAAATTGCTGTGTTTGGCAATGTACTGCTTAAGTTTAAATTAGGAATTTGTTTTTATCAGCTTGATCAAGGGTTGGAGGAAGTCCTATAATTTGTCTTCTGAAAAAAAACACAAACTATGTTTCTCTGGAGATGAATCTTTCAACACAGTGTCTGTGGGGCATCTACTACGTGCAAGGAATTCTTCCAGTGCTGAGGGAGGACTGGAGATGTTGGCTTCACTTTTAAGGGAGTCACTCAGGCTCATGCCCAGCAAATGATAACCAGCCCGTGAGACAGTTAATGTGAGAAGTTAGAGACATAGGAGGTATTTATGGACCTTAGGAGAGATGAGAAAAAATGCTGACAGAGGTGGGGAGGGAGGGAGGGAGGGAGAGAGGGAGAAAGAGAGAGAGAGAGAGAGAGAGAGAGAGAGAGAGAGAGCCATTAGACACTGTTGAGTTGGAAAGTGCTTATTAAAGCATCATTTCCATTTTAGCAGCTTTATTGAGTTAGAACTGGCACCAGCTAGAAATATATATTAAAAGTGTAAAAATGCAGTATGTTTTGGCCTATGTATACACCCATCAATTATCACCAAGATCAGAGGAGTAAGCTCAGCACCCAATATCATTCCCGTTTGTAATGGTCTTGTCACACCTGCCTGCAGAGAGTCACCCTTTTCCCTGGATTACTTTCCTTTGCACTTGATGGGCATTTTTTTTCTGCTGTCTTTTATATGGGACGATTATTTTGAAATTCCTCCAAGTTGTTACCTGTACCAGTAGTTCATTCTTTTGAAGTCGTCGAGTAGTAAGCATGCATCTTCATGTGTCACGTTGTCTTATTGCTATACTAGTTCATGGTTAGTTGGTTGTCTTACTTTTGGGTCCGCTATAGGTTAAAGATGTGATATTTATTCACAAACAGTTGGTGGACACATGTTTCTGTGGTTTTGGTTGATGAGCAGTAACTGTGGTGGTTTTAATAGGAATGGCCCCCATAGATTCATGTGTTTGAATGCTTGGCTGTAGGGAGTGACACTATTAGGAGATGTGGCCTTGTTGGAGAAGGTATGGCCTTGTTGAAGGAAGTGTGTCATTGTGGGGGTGGGCTTTGAGGTCTCTTATGTTCAAGCTGTGCCCAGTGTGGTACACAGTCTCCTTTTGCTGCTGTGGATCAAGATGTAGAACTCTCAGCTCCTCCAGCACCAAGGCTGCTGGCACACCTTCATGCTTCCCAACACGAAGGTGATGGACTAAGCCTCTGAAACCATAGGCAGCCTTAATTAAATGTTTATCTTTATAAGAGTTACCTTGGTCATGGGGTCTCTTCATAGCAATAAAACCCAAACTAAGACAGAAGTATAACAGCTGGGTCTTATGATAGATACATGTCTAAGATTCTAAATACATTTGTACTGTTTTTATATCCCCACCATGGTGTATGAGCACACATATGTCTATACTTGGTAGGAGCAGACTTTTTCATTGTACTCTTTCCAATAGGTGTATAATGGCTTTTTGTATGGTTTTAATTTACATTTCTTTAAAGATTAATTATGTGGGCCTTATTTGTTTTGTTTTCATTAGTTATAATCCAAGCATGTGTCTGGCCATGGCTAGTGCCTTTGGAGACCAGAAAGGGTCTTAGAATTACAGATGGCTCTGAGCTGTCATGTGGGTACTGGGAATCAAGTCTGGGTTCTCTGCAAGAGCAGAAAGTGCTCTTAATCATGGAGCCAGCTCTCCAGTCCCTGAATATGTTTTGATAGATAAAAAGTATCTATTCAAATATCTTCCTGCCTTTTAAGCAAGTTGGTGTTTTCTTATCATTGACTTTGTGGCTTTCTTTGTGGTGATGAGGCAGAACTTAGAACCTGCCTTTGCTAAGAAAGTACTTTACTACTGAGATATATTCTCAGATATTTTCTGAGACAGGATTTCTTGCAGACAGGTTGTTCTTGAACTGTGAAGCTGAAGAGAACCTTGAACTCGTGATCCTTCTGTCTGTCTCTACTCCTAAGTAGTGGATTACTGGCATGTGTCTGACTTGTAGCTGAATTGTAAGATTTTATGTATCCTAGGTCCAAGAGCTGTATCACACATATGGCTTGTCCCTCCAGTTCCCACCAGTTTAGCTTAGCTTTTGATTATTTTATTTATTTATTTATTTATTTATTTATTTTTTGAGGAACAAAAAATAGTTAGGGTTGATGAAATCCAGTTCATAAAGTTTTTAAAAATTCCATATGGTGCTTTTGATATCATATCTCAAAATGCTCCAGGGCCCCATAATAGAGGGGAGAACAGACTCTCACGGGTGATCTTCTGCCTCCCCACCTCTTGCACTCCTCTATGGTACTTGAATGCATGAATGAGTGCACACATATATTCAAAATAGAAACAAAATCTAATAAGCAATCTTTGGCTAACCCAAAGCCTCAAAGTCTTTCTTCAACAAGTTTTGTAGTTTTTCGGGTTTGCCCCAGGAGATGTATGGTTGGTTTTGAGTCATGAATTAAATCCTAGTGAAGCAGAAGCAAGGCTGTGAAAGAAAAGTACAGAAGCCAGTGGTGGCCACTGTGATCTGGGCAGATGGCCAGTGTGGGCAGGACCTGAGGACCACAAGCTTTGCTTCCATTACCACAGTGTCCTCTCCGTTCCATGTACATACTAAGCTCCCTTTCTGCCTCAGTGTCTCAGGCACACCAATCTCTAGTCCTAGAATAAGTTGCCCTTCCATTTAGCCAGACAGTCTGAAGCATCCGCTGGCTTACACACCAAGTGTCTCTTACCCAGGCCTGGTTCGGATGTCTAGGTCAGGCTTCAGGTTGCACAACTGTTCTGCGTAGATGTTGCCCTCAGAGAGGAACCACATTGTGACGCAACTCCTGACTAGATCAAGAACCTCACACACCTGCAAGAGACACCCACCTTTTCTCTGTGGTGTTTATCATGGGATAGATGTATAGCACTTAGCATATCCCACCCCTCATTATATCTTTGAGGTTAGGTCTGTGTCTCTACTGACTAACGTAGTGCCAGGCATATGCTAAGTATACCATGACTGTTCTTAGAAGGAGGGGGATGAAGCAAGCATTTGTAGAGCATCTAAGATGTTAGTCTAGACAGCGTCAACCTTGTTCAGAGCATTTGGGTTCCATGTAAAGGATCTGGACAAGGAGACTGGTCGAATCACTAACTTAGGGTGCAGGTTTGGGGATAGAGCTGAGTGCGAGGGTGCTTACTGAGTGTGTACTCAATCCCCAATATCACACTAGAAGCAAACAAATGATGATGAATTATCTTAAGTTGTAGCTGTAGCTTGCTATGTAGAAAGTCTAAGTGGGGAGGCAACCTCTACTGAACACTTATTCCCCTTTTCAGCACAATAAGGTCGAAATATCCATGGTCAAACGATCATATTCCAGGGACTGTCTGCCTAGGGTTAAAATGAGAATACTCCAGGGACCGTCTGCCTAGGGTTAAAATGAGAATACTCCAGGGACCGTCTGCCTAGGGTTAAAATGAGAATACTCCAGGGACTGTCTACCTAGGGATAAAATGAGAAAACACAAGTGAAATTTCCTATCAAATAGTATGCACTTAATGTTATTTATTTATTTTGGGGGCTAGAATAATTCAGCCTAAAGGACAAGCAACAAAATTTATTGATATTGAATGCATGTGAGAACTTGGGTCAGCAGGATCTCATGTGAGGCTTAGGGGTGTCATTAATTATAACACCCCTGGAAAGTTGTTTATCATGTTTGTATTACTAATTAACTAATTAAGTGTTTAGGATTTTAAGTGTGTGTGTGTGTGTGTGTGTGTGTGTGTATGTGACAAAGTGTTCATGTGGAGGTGAGAGTGTGGCTCTCAGGGGTTGGTGACCCTTTGTGGGTCCTTAGGATCAAACTCATATTGTCAGGGTTGGTGGCAGGTGTCTTTACCCAGGCCCTATTTATTTTTTTTATGATTAAACTGTCACTAACTCGAGTAAAAGACTGCACTGATGGGTATGTGTCCAGATGCAACTCATGTCCATGCCGTGATGATAGGTACGTGAGGGTTTTTATACACACCCCATGAGTAAGAGTGAAAACCAGACATCGATAGAGAATGTTCTAGTAGTGTTCCCGGCTTTGTGTTTCTTCGTCTCATGAGGTAGGGTTTGGATTGTGGAGGGAGTAGACGTCTATCTTTATTCTGTAACTTATTTCAGCCAGAGCTTTTCATCTGCATGCAGTGGTCCCTAATGTTTATGGGTAGAGGCTTTTAATCCCATTTCCCAGTACATATACTTAATTATAAATAGAAAATAATATCTCAAAAACTATGGGTATGTCTGTCATCACAACAGGGGTCAAATATCTAGAAAAATCACTTAAGATTTTGACAGCTGTGGATTTTGGCGTATGCTCTGAAATAGCTTTTCGTGTTTTGGCATATACATATTAAAAACCATGGTGTTCTTTTTTTCCCAGAATACTATTTTTCACAGTTTTTAATCCAATATTAATCTGACACTAAGTTCAAGTCATGGCTCCATTTCCTTCTCTGACCTTTAAATCTTAGACCTTTGAGCCTTTCAATTTTCAGACTTCCTGAGTTACTTTGTTTTAATGCGTTTGAGTTGAGTTTTGCTTTGGATTCCAATGTCAAATGTTTTTCTTCTGATAAAAGGTGGACTTTCCTTTTCCTCTACCCTGAAGGTCAGCCGAAAGAATGGAAACAGGCAACCTTGGGAGGTAGGAGGATGGGAGACCCTCCAGAATTCACCAGAAACCTGGGAGGTGAGAGATTCTCAGGACTCAAAGGGAGGGACCTTGGATGAAATAGCCTATAGTGGGGAGAGGGAACTTATAGAGCCCACCTCCAGCAGAAAGTCAGGGCATCAAGTGAGGGAGGGGGTTGCCATCCTACAGTCAAAACTCTGACCCATAATTGTTCCTGTCTGAAAGAACTCAGGGATGGAAATGGAGAGGAGCCTGAGGAAAAGGAGGTCCAGTGACAGGCCCAAAGTGGGATCCAGCTCAAGGAGAGGCCTCAAGTTCTGACACTGTCACTGAGGCTACAGAGTGCTCACAAATAGGGACCTATCATGACTGCCCTCCGGAAGACCCAACAAGCAACTGAGTCAGGTGAATATATTTACACTCAACCAATAGACAGAAGCTGCCGATCCCTGTGGTTGAACTAGGGGAAAGCTGGAAGAAGCTGAGGAGGAGGGCGACTCTGTAGGAGGACCAGCAGTCTCAACTAACCTGGACCCCGCAGATCTCTGAAACACTGGACCACTAACCAGGCAGGATACACCGAATCTCTGATTCTTGTGCCTTAAAAAAAAAAAAAAAAAAAAAAAAAAAAAGGTTGACTGTCCCATTTACACATTTTAGTACGACACATATATTCAGTTTCGGTTCTAGTAGTTTAGTCCTGTCTCACAAACTGTGAAAGTATGGTTGCTCAACTTTTGATTGTAATTAAATAAACAAATCAATGAAACATCTTGTGTTACTAGGGATGGAGCTAGTCACGAACCCACACACCCGTGCCTCATGCCTGCTAGGCAAGTGTTCACTAACGGAGCTGGGATAGCTCCAGCCCAGGGTTCAACTTTTGCCCAATCAAATTTTCTCTTTCTCTTGTAAGTATGCTTTTGCCTTGTGAATTACTTCTGTCTGTGTTGACGTCCACACACTCACAGACTTTCTGGGTATTTATTAGATGTTATAAGGTCCTCAGAATCAATCTCTACCAACACTGTGTTTGTTTTCAAATCTATGAACGTGTGCTGCCTCTTGCCTCTTTTCTTCTTTCCTGTTTTTCAGCTTCTGAGTTGTTGGAATATCCAGAGCTCGGCCTTTATTCTGCCTTTGTTTTCCCCGCACAAGGTTTGCTCTGTTCTCACAGGTTTGCCAGCCATCCTGTGGTTTGTTAACCTCCACCCTCACTGCTACCCCCACACCCTTAACCCCGCCCCTGCCACAGACGCAGCACCCTGAGAAGGCTGGCTTTGGTGGCAACATTCCCATAATTCCCTGCACGATAGGCTTTGGACTATCGTCTTTCTAGTTTGTCAATCTATAAGATGATTTGTGCTCATTTCTTTTTCTGAAAGTCTCGTGAAGTTCTTGTGCCTCTCAGGATCCATCGTTGCTATGGAGATGTCCAAATTAGCTGGATATTTTTCCGTTGGAAATAATTTATTTACCTGACTTTCAAAGTTTTATTTTCTTGTTTTTGAAATCCAGTAAGTCGGAGTATGCAATAATACTAAACACAACGGGTCAGTTTTCCCTGGGATATGATGTCCATTTATTATGTAAATTCAACATGTCTTTTATTTTTGGAAATTATTAGCTTTATTTTTTTTCCTTTGCATCGTTTTGATATGTTTCAGATGTCCCCAATTTTCTTTTGTTTTTTCTTTTTTATTTATTTATTTATTTTTTTGAGACAGAGTTTCTTTGTGCAGTCTGGCTGTCCTGAAACTTACTCTGTAGACCAAGTTAGCCTGTAACTCACAGAGATCTGCTGGCCTCTTCATCCAAGTACTGGGACTAAAGACTGTGCCACCAGTGCCAGGCAATGTCTGCAGTTTCTGTGTCCAATTTCCACCTTAGCCATCACTGTCTTTGGAGGCCTAGCCAGTGTCTCTCTGACCTTATGCTGCTTCTATACATACATTTGTGCATTTGTGGTGTCCTATATCCTTCTGAGATGAGCTGGCTGCCCTTTATTCCTTCCCTGGGTTTTTATAACTAATTGTTTGGGAGGAGCAAATCAGCTCATCAGAACTTTCAAAAATTGCCTTTAAGTGTTTGCTCACTGTTTCCATCTGCTTCTGGCTGGTGATACTGTGAGTAGTTCTCCCTCTTCCTACCATGGGATACTGTGATGGTTCCTTTGATCCTCTGATTAGTTACATTTGAGGAAAGTGTACTTTTCTGGGATCAGCAATCTTTGGAAGTTTTGTTGGGAAGGGCCTGGGACTGGACCTTTTCTGATGACCTCTGATTCTTATTGGCCAGTTCTTCAGTCCTTGCCTCTTCCCAGCCCATGAAGATGGTCCATGGGGAACTGCGAGTAGAATTTTTATTTGCTGGTTGCTACAGTAACAAGCTGTAAAGGCCCTGGTCTGTGTGGTTTCTCATGCTCGTCATTAGCTTCAGCGCAACTTTGTGCCCCCTGCTCCGCTGTTGCAAACAAGCGCTTTTCTTTCACTCTGCTTACCAGGGTGATTCTTATCACCAACACCCAAGGCCACAGCATCATCTGCTCCCTCTTCTGCTACAGGTAACCCGGCTTGTTCTCTGCTTTGTCGGACTGCCCATCTGGTTAGTAGTGTGGGGCATTCTCCTGACTGATTTAATAATAAAAAATATGAACTTTTCACTAAAAAAATTATCCTTCAAATGATTCTCAAGGAAGATATTCTGACTTTAAAACCATCACTGCTTTTGAATAACTTTTTAAATTAATTTTTTGAGAGTTGTATACAATATATTCATGAGTTAGTATCAAAATGCCCTCTAAATTTGTACTCTAAGTATGATCATATGCACCCTCCCCGAACTCCTCTCCCCAACGCCTCTCATATCCACCCCATGTTACTTCCCACTGTCTCTCATGTACTGGTGGGTGTGGGACCATCTGTTAAAGTGTGGTTAACCTACCAGAGAGCACACCCTTAGAGAAAACTGACTCCACCCCTCCCGAAGGCCATCAACTGTCCATATCTCCTGGGGTCATTGGGGAGACTCGTGAGCCTCTACCACTTCCATGGTAAAATGTTGACTGTCTTGATCTCATACAGGTAACCAGAGCTGCTGGGAATCAGTGTGGTCAGTGCTCCTGTCATAACCAGAAGACACTGTGTTGTTCTGGTTCTCTCCGGTCTCTGGCTTGCAATCAATCCTTCTACCCCTCTTCCGAGACAGTCCTCGAGCCTTGGGCACTGACATATGTGCCTCGTTTGTGGCTCAGCACTCTTGCACTATAATCTCTCTACTTCCGCCCGCTGTGAATTTCAGTGTTAACCATTGTCCACCGCATAAAGTAACTTCCCCCATGAAGCCTGGGAGCTGCATTAACCGGTGGGTGGAGAGATACACATTCTGTGGGTAGAGAGATACAAAGTCAGAGGGTATTTTGATACTATGTTGTTCAGCGGAATAATAGTAGCAGGGTCTGCGATGGGGCCTGTTAGCTCTCCCATCATGGGTTGTTCTTCAGACTTGCTATACCCAGAATCTTTTTCTGTCATGGATCAGACCTTAAATCCATTCAGAAGGCAGTTGGTCACCATAACATTCATGACACGAATGCACCCATGAGTGTTCATTGCTGGATCGGTCATTATTGTAGTTCACAGGGTTCACAGCTCTATCAGACTTTTTAGGCTCCTCTGCCTCTCAAAAGCCTTCAGAGAACTTTTCAGGACTATGATAGCCAGTCAGCCCAGAGGAAACTTCCTTAAAACCGTCATCCTTAAACTAGAAGTTCAATTTAAAGCAGGTGGGCTGTTTGTACTGTGAGACATTCATCACCAGTTTTGATGACAAAGCAACTTTCAAGGGCAACATAATGACCAATATCTCAATCTTACTTAGAAAAGAAAAGACATCAAAATAACTATCGTAGATGAGTTTTTAACCAAAATAAGAACTTCCAGACCATATCAAAGTGTGCATGAAATGTCTCCTAAGAGTTTTTAAAAAATGTCCTTAGTCATTTTATGGAAAGGGTGTGGCTCCAGGGGGAAGGGGAGGTGGGGGGAACTGGGAGGAGTAGGGGGAGAGGAACTTGTAGTCAGAATATGTTATATGAAAAAACTAGTTTTAACAAAAGAAAAAACCTAAGTATTTACTTACTGTTTGGATTTAAAAATGCATGAGATGTGTTATATAGCAGGAAGCTAATGACAGATGGAAGGCCTTCTATGAAACTGAGCTAAACTGAGGGAAGTTTGATGTAAGTGGGCTCTGCTTTGTCTTACTAAATCAACCTCCACAGACCTCATATGTCTAAATTGTGAACGTTGATTTATAGCGTGAAAGCTAGCTGATTAACTGGGACATTTGTGGTAACTTTTAATGAAAGGATAGATTCTCATGAAGAATTACCTATTTGATTAAACCATTGTTCGGGAGAAAATAAGATTGGTCCCGAGACATTTGAAAATTTGAATGTAACTGTGGAAGCAATGGTTTCTATGGCTAAGGATATCTTATTAAAGCTTTTTGTACTTTAAAAAGAAAACTTCTGTAGAAATTTTCATCCTGAGGTACTCTGGCTTGTGCAGATGTTTTAGGAGTTACTTCACCCTTCAAAGGGGAAAAACTATTTTGCTAAAAAAAAAAAAAAACCTAAGTACGGCATATTTACAAGTCATTAAAAGTAACTCTCTGCAGTTGATATGCACGCTTATCTCACGGGGATGCCCTTGCTTACCATGAGAGTACACGCAAAGCAAATGAGCAGAGCAGATGAAACCGTCCCCATGACTGTCCTCTTGTGTTTGCTCACAAGAAGTGTGTATGTGTGTATCTGTAGGTGTGTCTGTGCATGTATGTGAGTGTGTCTTTAGGTATGCATGTGTATTTATCTGTAGGTGCGCATGTGTGTGTCTTTATGTGTGTGAGAGTGTGTGTATCTGTAAGTATGTGTCTGTGTGTATGTGTCTGTATCTGTAGCTGTGCATGGGTATGTGAGTGTGAATGGCTGTGTTTGTGTGTGAGAATATGAGTGTGTAACTATGCATGTGTGTCTATCTGTGGGTGTGGGTGTGTTCGTGTTTATCTGTGAGTATGTGTGTATGTGTGTATCTGTGGGTGAGTATATGTGTGTATCTGTATGTGTGTGGGTGTATGTGGAAGCTAGAGTTTTCACTGGGTGTCACTTCTTCGTCACCTGTTTAATGAGACAGTGTTTCTCATTCAGACTTAGGACTTGATAAACAGGCTAGAGAGGATGGCCAGCAACCCCAAGAATCTGCATGTCTCTTCCTCCCCTTTTCTCTCCGAGCCCTTCATTATTAGAATTCTTCCATTATGAGTTTTACATCAGCAAACAGTCACGAGACTGGAGTTTTCTTCCCAATCATTTGGTGCAGAAGATAGGTGGGAATCGGCTTATTTTAATGAACAATCGGAATGTCTCACTTAAGAACAGTTGATTTCTTCAGAGAACTTATTTTAGCACGGCACACACACGGCACATAAAACAGTTCTAAGGATAAATTAGTGTATGTGGTTTGTTCCTGGAACACTTTGTCCATAGTGGGAGTGATTTGTGAAAAGACTTTATTTTTCCTTCCTGCTTCTGTATTTCAACAATTCAAGCTCCTTCCTCTGTATGTCAGTCATGCTTTAAGCCGGTCCCACAGTTTTTCTGGCCACTTTTAGGCTTTGCTTACATATATTAAGGACTCCAGAATATTTTACTTATCACAATTGTTGATCTTGGTTGGATATGGTGGTGTGTATGCCTTTAATCCCAACACTCAGGAGACAGAAGCAGGAGGATCTCTGTGAGTTCCAGGACATCCAGAGTTATATAGAGAGACTCTGTCTCAAAAGAAATGAGTTTAATCAGTTTACATATTCAAACTCAATTTTCCCTTACCCAATGCAAACAATTCTGACTCTCCACTTTAGCTCTGTTTTGACACAAGCTGGAAACTTGTTATGGGGAAAAGAAAGCAAGGGCATATTTGGTTCATTTATTTCTTGCTGTGGTTTGAATGCTGAGTTTCCCTCAAATGCGTGTGTTGAAATCTTCACCATCAATGATGGTATTAGGGGTCAGGCCTTTAGGATGTTATGTTACAAGGCTCTGCACTCATAAATAGCACTTAGACCCATATAAAAGAGGTCTGCACCATTGTAAGAGGTAGAGGTTTGACCTCTGGTGTTTCCCCATTGCTGTCTTCCGCATTCCCTGTCCACCTCTAGTACCATGGGAAGAAAGGATGTCGGGCAGCAGGTAAGCTCTTACGGATCTTGTGCAATGTCACTTTGTCCTGGTGTCTGGGAGCTATGTGTACTCAAATGCTGACTCCTGCACTTGTGAAGTGTCTGGGTGTCTCTCCTATTGAGACTGTCAGAGAAAGATCCCTTGTCTCTTTCTTCTTATGCAGATGCTAGGATAAAGTGTCCAGTAAGCCTCCATCAGAGGCTTGACCAACCGTGTCTTGACCTTGAACTTTCTTGCCCCTAGAACTGTGAGCAATACATTTCTGCTACAGATGAACCATCCAGCTTATTGTAGTCTGCTGCACTATTCTGAAAGGACTAAGATACTTCCTTCTCTCTGCTTCCTCTGTACCTTCTTGATGGCACCTTTAGGCTTCAGACCAGAGGAGAGAGATTGGTGCAAAGGGCAGAGTCTTTCATGTGATCATGGGAGACTATCTGGATGGCTGAACAAGGACAGAAGGCTTCAGTGGTCATGCCCACTGTAAAGTAGAGCTTTCCACTGTGTCATGGAAGGGAGTTGATTGCAGCTGAAGGGACCCATCTCTGGAGATCTGTTCAACAGGGCCAGGTAGTTCTAATAAGAGAAAAACCTATTCTTGTCCACCTCTCCTGCCCCTCACTCACTCTGCTTCATGTAAGCCTGGTTTTCTGACTGTCCAGCCGGACCTGAAGTGCCGCACTTCGTCTGTAGCAGTCCCTGGCTTCCCGACCCTTAGTATTTTCCCTCAACATTTCTTTACAGAGCTTTCCAAGATGTCTCATTTAAAAAAATTCTTGTTTAAGAATCTCATACAAGGCCAGGCAGTGGTGGCGCACGCCTTTAATCCCAGCACTTGGGAGGCAGAGGCAGGCGGATTTCTGATTTCAAGGCCAGCCTGATCTACAGAGTGAGTTCCAGGACAGCCAGGGTTACACAGAGAAACCCTGTCTCGAAAAACAAAACAAAAAAACAACAAACAAACAAACAAACAAACAAACAAAAAAGTATCTCATACAAGAATATAACATTCATTAAAAAAAAAACTCAAGCCTAGGGCTGGAGTAAGTGGTTAAGAGCACTGACTGCTCTTCCAGAGGTCCTGAGTTCAATTCCCAGCAACCACATGGTAGCTCATAACCATCTGTAATATAGAATCTGGTGTCTCTTTTCTCATGTGTCTGAAGACAGTTGCAGTGTACTCAGATACATTAAATAAATAAATAAATAAATAAATAAATAAATAAATAGATAAATCTTAAAAACTATCAAGCCTAGTCCCCAGTCTCTCCCAACTAGTCCCCCTGTCCTCTCTGACTTCCTACATTTTTCCTTCCAACACTTTTCCCACCCAATTTCATGTCTCCCTTCTCATAGCCGCTGAGTCCATTTAATGCTTTCTGTCCACAATGGGTTTAGGGCCATCAGCTAGGGCATGGGTAGCCACTTAGTAAGTAAATGAACTCTTCCCCTCCCACCCCAAGCCATCAATGGCCAATAGCTTTGCAGCTGGGGGCTGGACATATAGGCTTCTCCCATTTATACACTGGCACTTTGGCTGTCTTGATACTGTGTGTGTCTTTTGCATACAGTCACAGTTGCTGTGAATCCATGTGTGCACTGTCTCTGTAAGGACAGGAAACGCTGAGCCTCTGGTTCTTACAGTTCTTCTGCCGGCTCTTCCATGTGATCCCTGATCCTTTGTGGGAGAGGTGTACTATAAATGTCCTATTTAGGTCCAAACGCTCCAAAGTCTTTTATTCTCTGCACTTTGCGCAGATAGGACTCTGTATTAGTCACCATCTACTGTAAGAAAGCCTCTCTGATGAAGGTTGGGAGGTACACTAATCCATGGGTGTAATCTATCGGTATTTAGGGTACAGTTTAATATTATATCCACTGAGCTGACTGATAGTAGTGAGTTTCCCCCACACAGTGCAGGTTCTTTGCCAAGTTAACAGTGTCTGGCATAAGTTCTACCTTGTGGAGTGGGCTTTAAATAAACCAGAAAGGCTCTCCGACAGCATACATGCCACGACTGTACCAATAGGGGTAGCTTGCCAGGCAAGTTGATCATAATTCAGTGAGTTCACGGCTGGCTCAGGCTGTTGATGACTTTTCTCCCCCAGTAATGTGTGTAGCGCCTTCCGGTGCCGTGAAAGCTAGACAGCAGGGATGAAGCTTCCATCTCAGTCACAGCTCCATTGCTGCTGTCTTAGAACTCTAGCAGAGTCTTGTGACTCTAGCATGTAGTGACCAAGGATAATGGAGTGGTGGGGCATTATTATTCAAATATCTCTTACATGCCAAGAGACTGAACATTTTGTTAGACCTGCACAGCTGAGTTAATAATACACCGTGAGGTCACTGGAGACTTAAGACAGTTATCCTGCCGCGAACTCAGTCTGTTGGTTTAGTCTTTGCAAGAACAATGTCACAACCAACATTGTTTTTCCTGGATTTCTCATGTAATAAACTTTTTAACACCCTAAGCTACTATATAGCTGTAATCTTACATTGTGTATTCCTCCACGCCCCTGATTCAGAGAGCAATGTGTGCTGAATGTGACAAATGGGTTGGAAAGAAACCTTATAAAATAAATGCCTGCTATAAACACTGGAAGTAGCATATGGATATTGCCTGACCGTATTTGGTGGTTTATTTGGATCGGTTGGAGTTAGTAACATTTTACTCCTTTAAAACTCTGTTAAAAGATTTCTGTAAAGCACCCATCCCTCTGTCCTCATGTTCTGTTCTATTCAGTAAGTTACAGAGCAAAGGCCCTTTGCTACATACATACATAGATACATACAGAGCAGACAGATTCACCTGACAACATTCAGGCAGGCACAAGTTCAGACTCATAAAGCAGACAGACAGACAGACAGACAGACAGACAGACAGACAGGAGGTGATGGAAGACACACAGAGAGAAGTAGAGAATTCACATCCAGGAATGCTCTTGGTAAGATTACTCCAAGGAAAAGTATCTTAATGTGGCACTGATACATTTTGGGTACTCTGAGGTCATGCTAATAGGTTTAAACTGATACACAGTGTCAGCAGCCTACATTGTTTATGGAAGTCTACAGAATCAAGCTGTCTGATAGTTGGGAGCTGACTTTTAACAGAAAGCGGCTAGAAAGCAGCTATCCATGCCTGTAAGGCACACGTGCTAGCCACGCCTCCAAGGCTTACGTCATATCCACGCCCCTACAAGGGGCGTGGCAAAAGTGTATAAATACCCTAGATTTTCCTTCAATAAAAGACTAGACTAGACTTGAGACTGGATCAGAACCTCTGACTTGTCTCCACTCCTAGCATCTCTTCCCCTTATCCCCATTTCTCTCTCCCTCTGGACCCTGACCAGAGCAAGCCGCAACATTTTTTGTTAAGTCTTTTGTCTCAAGCCAGGTATAGCAGAGCAGGTTGCAACATCTGACAACCTGAAGGAGGAACCTACACCCAGGGCTGAGCTCTTTGTGTTCTTAATGATCAGGAGAATGCAAATGAACACTGCTTTTGAGATGCCATATTACTCCAGTCAGAATAGCTCAGATCAAGAACACAAAGGACAGGCCGTGCTGGCATGGAGATAGGAAAATGAGAGCCTTACTATAGGTCAGAGAGCAAACTGGAGCAGCGCTGTGGAGATCAGTTTCCACTGAGCTCTCAAATTTTCCCTGTTGATTGCTCGGTTAATTTTGAGGAGCCCCCCCCAAAAGCTAAAATACATCTGTCATAGGATGCTGCTATACAACCCCTGGGCATATACCTGAAGGACTATACGTCTTACTATAGAATATTTGCTCATCAATGGTTATTACTGTTCTACTCACAATAGCTGGAAAAAGAAACAGTCTAAATATCCATACACTAGTGAGTGGAGAGCGACAATATGAGATACATACACAAGGGAAGTTTCTTCCACTGTGAAGAAAACTGAAATGACAGAGCTTGCAGACAAATGGATGGGGCTGGAGAGATGATCAGACAGTTGGATAATCCGGACCCAGAAAGACAAACGAGACAAGTCTGTCACATGTGAACCCCAGTTTCAAATTCTTAGATATGGGTGTTTAAACTAGAATACCTATAGGAGTCAGGAAAGTGGAGAGAGGGTGTGGGGTGGGGACTTCAAATCAGGGGCAGTATTAACCAGGCTGTATGAAGGGGAAAGGGAATGTTTGGGTAGAGAGGGTTAGGTAGGGTGGGAGCCTGGAGGGCAGGGTAGAGATTCGGAACAGGGAGGGGTAACTATTCCTAAAAGCGTTTGAAAGAACCATATAAAAATCTACTACTGTAGAAACTTCCTAAAATATAAACACCTCTCTCTGTCTGTCTGTCTGTCTGTCTGTCTGTCTGTCTCTCTCTCTCTCTCTCTGTCTGTCTGTCTCTCTCTTTCTCTCTCTCTGTCTGTCTCTCTCTCTCTCTCTCTCTCTCTCTCTCTCTCTCTCACACACACACACACACACACACATCTATAAAAAGTTTAAGTACAGTTATTCTATACAGACTAATAATGCCTCCCTAAATATCACAGGCTATCTTTTATGTTTGTTTGGGTTTTTTTTGAATGTGACAACATAGGAGGGATATTTTCTCAGGGCCCAGATCAGGACTCTGTTCAAAATGGGATTGACTTCCTCTGCGGCTGTCATTATAGAGGATTCTAGCAGTTGTCTATTTCTATTCAAACTGCCATTCATATTAGAAGAGTGATCCTCTGAACTATTGCTCAGAACCTCAGGAAGAGTGCAGGCTTTAGATTTTTAGCCCCTGTAAATCTGTACGCCTGAAGGAGGCTAGTCCCTATGCACTGTAGGAAGAAGTTAGCGGCTTCAGAGAGGTCAAGCCCCTCAAGAAGCTCTCTCAATCAGAGGTTTTAGGATGAGTCTCCCAAGAGGGTCTGTCTTGGACTGAGTCAAGGATCTTTTTCTCGGTGGCATCAGTCTACAGTTCTTGAGGTTCTCATGGTCTTAGTAGCTTTGGCTTTTCAACCTAGGGCCTCGAGTGTTTTATTCATCCATGTGAGGCAATGGAGAGACCAACAGGGGCCAACTGGTAGTGGCTGTTTGTTAGCAACTGGACAAATGTTTTGGCATTTCTGAGCATCACTGAAAGTAGTTGGTAGGGGGAGTCAGGGAGCTGAACAAGATAATTCCTCAATACCTAAGATCTCCTGAATATGCATTTTATTTGCATCAGTATTTTGGTAGAGACCACAGACTTGGAAGACACTGGAAAGACGAATTGAAGACTCCAATTGATCATTTACTTTCTTTAGCCCTCAAGAAAGGTCATCTCCACTGTCCTCCTCTCCTCCCTCTGTGTGTGGATCCAAGGCCTCGGCCAAAAGCTCTTCTTGGATAGTCAGGTTCTCTCTTCACCTCTCACATCCCTCCTTGCTAAATTTAGCAATCCTTTCTCCTTTACAGAAACGGAAGTATATGAAAAAAATCATTTCTATCCTCAGACTCAAATTATGCTTTGAACCAGAAAGTGTTCATATCATGCAAACACAATGTTTCCCAAGGATTTAAATGCAAAGCAGGGTGACTCCAAGGCTACTTCATCATATTTTAATTCCACCTCATTTAGTGCTAATTTAAAACGTAAACTCGTGGGGCAGAGTAGAGGGGACAGCTAAGGAGCCAGAGGCACAAGCCTGGGAAAAGAGATAGCATGCCTGTGTCCCATCCATCAGCTGAAGCTCTTCCTGGCTGCTCAACGCCCGGAATCTCAGCATTTGATGGATACTTTCAAGGACTGGGCTAAACACATCATCTCTTACCATCTGCCACGAGAATATTGCTGACTCCTCTACAACAGACTCAGCATCTGTCTGTATGCGCCACAGATTCGATCAGGCACACCTGTGGGACTCAGGGCTTTGAGCAGGTGAGGGGCTAGTGGACTATGTCAGAGAGACCATTAGACAGACCCAGTGACGTCATCAGCCAGTCTCTTCACTGGCTCCTTGCTTATTGATGCTCTTTATTATCTGTTTCTCTTGTTGCCTCATGGGCTCCAATGCTGGAGCCTCTGAGAAACGTCAGGAGTAACTGAGGATGCTTTGATGTGAATGAGAAGCAGGGTGATGTAGGCTCAGCTGTGTCGCTGAGCCTGTTCTACAGTAGATGCAGAAGAACTTGGAAAGAGATGCTGTCCCCCAAGGGTGGAGGGTGTGTGTGGGGTCATCTTCAGCTTTGCAGGCACCTTGAATCACCAAGAACAGCACGAGGCTCCAATACCTTTCACTTCATCTCCCGTGGTATTCTCAGAGTGGGAACCAGAAAGCTAAGAGGAAGGAAAAAAGTTCCATGATGAGAGAAACTATGGTCAGCTTGACACAAACGGGGTCATTCTGTGTCCTTGTTTCCAATATCCTCAGGCCTCACAAGGTCTGATTAGCCGCTAGAGATCTCTAGCCTTTGAACTTGGTGCAATATTCAATTTCCATCAGGTAGAGAAGTTCCAGAGGTTCCGTTTATTTCCTCTCGGGGTCACATTCCGTGATGGGTTAGGATGTGATTGAGAGTTGACTTCTACCAGCCCTGTTTTTAATTTTTTTCTTAAGAATTTCATTTCTTTACGTTTATTTGTACATTAATGCTACAGCATGTGTCTGAAGGTCAGAGCGAAGCTGCTGGAATTGGTTCTCTCCTTCCACCACGTAGGACACCGGGGGATCACAGTCAGGCCATCAGGTTTGGCTGCAGGCCGTGTTACATGCTGAGCCATGTGGATGGGCCTCCCACTAGCTGTTAGATATGGGTACATCTATCAGAAACATGAGAGACCTTCTTGAGGATCACTCTGCGGAGGGGCGACGGAGCATGGTGTGATAGGTTCTCAGGAGAGCAGGGGATCCCAACAACCTCTGCATAGACAGGCCCTGGTGCCATATCGTGGTTGTGAAATGTCCCTGGCAGGCTAACGCTTCACACTTGGTCCCTGGCTGGGCTGGGAGTGCTATTTGGGAGGGTGGTAGAACCTTTAGGAGGTGGGGCCCTGATAAAGGAAGTAGCTCACTGAGGGTGGGACTGGAAGCCTCACATTCAGGCTCCACTTCCTGTCTCCTCTCTTCTTCAGTGCGAACAGCT
Organism: Rhabdomys pumilio; assembly: GCA_030674055.1. NCBI lineage: Eukaryota > Metazoa > Chordata > Mammalia > Rodentia > Muridae > Rhabdomys > Rhabdomys pumilio. The sequence continues at coordinate 257,989,698 of JANHMN010000001.1, read as the reverse complement.
GCAGTGACTTCCCCGCCACCACGGACTGTCTCCTCTCATATCACAACCCCAAATTAACCTTCCCCGTTAAGCTGCTTACCAGGGATTTGGTCACAGCAGTGAGAAAAGAAGTCAGAGCTCTCCTCTCTGACCTCGGATCCACCTGTAACACGACAATTTTGAAATGCCGATTTTGAAGGGATCACTTTAGAACATCTATTAAGACTGTTTTGAACCTGGGTAAGGAGGGGCAGGAAGACAAGATGACAAATGCAAGCTAAGGCGGCTCTCATTTTGGTATGCCAGCTTGCAAAGAAACACATTTTGTATTTGGCTGCTTTGAGCAGAGACTTCACCTGCAGCTATATAAGATAAATGATCTTTCAGAATTGTGGCAAGCAGGAAACATGGAAGCCATGAATCTGTACTCCAGGATGAGCGTGGGGGCTGGCACCCTTAAGCAACCGTGCTCCTGAAGAACACTGTCGGCTCCCAGGCTCTCCAACCCCACCCCCCCATCCCCGCCCCCAGCTGGCCCCCACTATGAGCACAGGGACTTGGTGCAGCCACCACTCTGCAAGGCCAGACCAAGCCTGCTCAGTCACCAGGAGCTCTAGGCTTATAACCAAGGAGATGAAGAAGCAGATGAGTGGTTTTAAGTGCTATTCAACAGCATGGAGAATGAATCACTGTCAGTGACAAGGAGTGAGAAGCTCGAGAGAGAAATAGAATGTCACCTGTTAGGTACCGTGGCACCCTGTTACACAGAGCAGACTGCAGGCTCTCTGATAATCCTGCATAAATGTTGTTCTGTTAACGTGAACATGTACTAGTGCCTGTCCCAAGTGGGGAACCCATAAAAATAGTCCCGAGTCCTTATGTGTTATAAGTATGTTTAACCTCACAACTCATGTTGATACATGAATATGTATGATGATCACGCATGTATGTATGGTGATCATATAAATATGTATGAGGATCATATGCGTATGTGTGATGATCATATAAGTATGCATGATGATCATATGAGAATGTATGATAACCATATGAGTATGTATGATGATCATGCATGTATGTATGATAATCATATGAGTATGTGTGATGATCACATAAG
>JANHMN010000001.1:257938738-257988595 GCA_030674055.1 Rhabdomys pumilio | reverse complement strand
ATCATATGAGAACATGTGATGATCATATAAGTATGCATGATGATCATATGAGAATGTATCATACACTCTGCTAGGGACCATGGAAAAATGAAAGAAAAGAAACTCTTACCCACTCTGTGGCCTTCCTTAGACAATGTATTCAGCCTCCATGCCTTGGTTTGCTTAGAACTGTTACATAGACCATTTAACAGAATTCATGGCACCACATCCCACATGCTAACTGTTATTATCTACAGAATGTGTTCGGAAGTTTCCTGGGAACTTAATGTGAGAGTCTGTGATTTATGAAAGACATTTTCTGGGACACTAGATTTCCACAACCTGTCATTTCCCCCACTGTGTATGTACAGATAGAGACCTATTTGATGTCCCCTTCTCAAAAGGAGGGCAGTGTGTGTATTCTTCCTGTTTTCTGTTGTTATAACAAAATGCCTGAGACTTGGTAATTTATGGAGACTAAAGTCAAAGTTTTGAAGGAAGTTCAAGATCAGGTGGATTCATGCAACAAAGACCCTGTGCTAAAATGGAAGAAAAATGGAGAGAGAGAGAGAGAGAGAGAGAGAGAGAGAGAGAGAGAGAGAGAGAAACACACACAGTGAGAGAGACAAACACACACACACAGAGAAAGAGAGAGAAAGAGAGAGGGAGAGGGAGAGAGAGAGAGAGACAGAGAGAGACACAGAGAGAGACACACAAAGAGAGACAGAGAGAGAGACATAGAGACAAACACACACACACAGAGAGAAAGAGAGAGGGAGAGAGAGAGAGAGAGAGAGAGAGAGAGAGAGAGAGAGAGAGAGGAAAGACAGGTTGGGGTGGGGAGAAAAACATCTTTTTATAACTCTCAGTTCTCTTTGGAACCAAATCCAGACCAAGGGAGTAAGAACTCATTCCCATGAGAAGCAGCCTTGTTCCATGAGAGTGGCATCAGCCCCTCCATGATGGTAGAGCCCTCACGACCCAGGCCTCCTAGATGTCCCCCCCCACTTGTCAATACCATTATATCAGGAGCTGTATTTGAACATAGGCTTTGGAGGAAACAAAATGTACTCAGGTTATGGCATCAGACAACTTTAAATCAACATCTTTTCATCTCACCAAGCTTCATCTGATAAAGACAGAAAAATATAGCACGTGCTCACATGAGCCCTCGTATCTATTGGGGAAAATCAAGAGATAAATGAAGGAAAGCATGAGTTAGGTAAGTGGCTTGTCTGAGGCAGAATGATGACCCAGAAATCACTATAGAAATGCAGTGTCGATTTGGACCACCTGTCAGGGCTGTGTGGCTACTGCATGTTCTAAGCTTTCTGCATGTTGTTCCTACCCAGCCGTGGAGCAGAGTCATGTCTGAGTCTTAGAGTCCCTAGTCTATGTGCTCTCCCTGTCTGCCTACCTCAGGCATCCTAGTGTCCTTGAGATCTCCCAGCCTAAATGCCAACAATGGAGTGTGATCACAGCAAAGAAATATTTGCTAAATTTCTATCAAAACTCACTGTTCCCCATACTGTGTTCTCTTCCTCATAATTCCGACTTTGGCATGTGAGTATCTGTGCAAGAAACAAAGCTTGAAACCAGAGGACTGATACATACTTATGTGCAAATACTTTAGGATACTGAGAAAAAAATTATTGTAGTCATTTAAATATGCAGTGGTGGCTTGCATGAAAATGGTCCTCAGAGGCTCACAGAGAATGGCACTATTAGGAGATGTAGCCTTGTTGGAGGAAGTGTCTCACTAGGGGTGAGCTTTGGGGTTTCAGATGTTTCTTAGGTCAGGCCCTGTCTGTCTGTCTGTCTGTCTGTCTGTCTGTCTGTCTGTCTGTCTCTACTGCCTGCATATCCAGATACAGAACTCTCAGTTATCTCACCAGCACCATGTATACCTGCATGCCACCATGCTTCCCTCCATGATGATGGACTAAACCTCTAAACTATAATCCAGATCCAACTAAATGTTTTCGTTTATAAGAGTTTCTGTGTTCATGGTGTCTCTTCACAGCAATGGAAACTCTAAGACAGATGCCATACATTTTACCCATTTGCTATTTTTTTGAGGGGGGATGTATGGTTTTTAAAGGTGCTATAATCTCTGAAGGATCTGGAGTCAAAAAGATCTCAAATAAATAAGGTCCAAAAGGTTGGGCTTATGTCTTTATTTTTGACTATTGTGCTCATTGTTTTGTTCAGCTACAGGAGAGAAAGCAAACGGTGCTATCCAGTCGGATAATGCAGTTCTAAGAAGCCAATGGTCGTTAAACGAAAGAGTTAGTGTTCCGGATGGAGATGAGGTCATGGGGTCATAGCTATGGCATTGGCTACTGACAGATTCTAAGGAGGTAGAATCAGTATCTTCAGATGTGCAGCCATGGTTAGTTCCAGCTCTCCTGGCTGGCTCCATAGTAACTCATATGGTCCTGGTTAAACTCAGTGGGTCACAGAGCAAAACGAAGGTGGGAAAAGATGAATAGGAAGGAGAGAGGACGTAACAGGAATGGGATAAAGGATGGTGAGGTGAGAGTAATCGTATTGACGATATAGGTGTTGGGGTAACCTTTTCTTCACATTGTGGGGGTATGTCTCTGTACTTACAGCTGTTAATTTTGTACCTGGCAGAGTGCTAAATGCTGGCAGGATATTGGTATTGTCATTTCTGTGCCCCATCATCAGCCTTATATTTGTAAATGCTTGTCCTTCTATCTCTGCTCAGATACTTGTCCTATGTGCCTAGAGGACTTCACGCTATGGAGGTCTGCAGCCGTGTGTCAGGAGCCTGGAGTCTGGGAGCGTGGGGAAATGCATGCCATCCCCTAGGATCAGCTGGGGTCTCCGGCGCTTTCTAGCCGGTGCTCAGCCACAAACCATGCTATCCTTCCATGGTCCTACAGGTTATCATATTTTTTTTTTTCTTTAAAAGTTCAACTTTAGGCTCTTTTTAAAAAATACTATCTCTGTCTCTACTTAGCTCTTTGAATATAAGGAATGCAGTTATAATAATGATTTAATGCCCTTGACTGGTAAATCAATGTCTCAATTCTGGTTTGGTGGAGATAGAATGATTTTTCTTTTTATTATCTGTTATATTTTTCTATTTCTTCATACTTAGCAGTCTTTTATTTTTTTAAATTGAATTCCAGACATTGTGAAAATTCCTTTTTATAATTTTTATAAATGTTCTTGAACTGTATTCTGAAAAATTTACTTGGAAACAGTCGAACTCTTTGGGTCTTGCTTTGATGTACAACCCAAGTGCGCTCCATGCAGGCACAAGGACACAGCCTATGCATTGCTGCCAAGAACTCCTGGCTTCTCCCTAGCAGCTGTGGCTAGCATCCTGCTTGAGTGTTGACAGTGAGAGTCCAGCCATTGTCAAATGTCCCTTTGGGTACAATGACCCGTAGTTAGGAGCTCTGGTTATAGAGTTTATGCCCTAGCTAGGAACTCTGGGTGTAGGGTTTATGCCCTAGCTAGGAGTGCTGGGCATAGGGTTATTTCTATTTCACTGAGGCACCCCTGCCCAATAGCCAGTATCTGGTGAGATTCCAGAGTCTGCCTGGCAAAAGCAGTCATTATTTGTCCTGTTGGAAGAGTCTTCCCTCAGCATTCAAAAGTTCATTCTTCCTTGGATTGTACACATGAGGAAACCCTCCAGAAATGCCCTTACTCTGAAAATCTATCTTTTTCTTTCTAGATTTGCAACTCAGTCTGCTGCGTTTCCTCTGAGTTGTATTTCTCTGTTACAAACACGGGAAACTCCTACAATGGTATCTTGGAAAACAGTGCTGTTCACTTTATTAGCTTTATTAGATCTTGACAAGGGACATTTTGGCCCCCAGCATGCATCAGGAGGCTCACATCCACCTGTAACTCCAGCTCCGGGGGGGGGGGGGGGGGGGGGGGAATGTGGCGCCCTCATCTGGCTAGGCAGGCCTCCATCTCCTCTCCTATAGTTTTCTGGTTTCTGTATATATTTTATAGAATACCCCACCCTTTGCTCATTGGCTTAAATATGCATTTTCTATAACTCCTGCTTGTATTTAGTGGAGAATCTGGATCTAGAATCTAACATTCTGTTTCCCAGGTCCAAACTGAGCACCCATTCTCAGCTGCAGCTCTCTTTCTCTCTCACTCATTTCTGAGTATTGAACACATTCTATGAATGTCCGACTGCAGCTGGGAAGGAGGTATGGATACCCACAGGTGCCGTAAGGGGAGCTGTCAGACTCAGACAGCTCACTGTCGGTCATTTTCTTGCAGAATTACTATAACAACTTGGCTCCTCTGACAGCTTTTATACGAGGATACACATTCACACTCAGGCATACACGCACACGTGTCGTGGGTGCTATTTCGTTAGCTTATCACCCCCTCTGCCTGTCACTCTTTGCTAGTTAGAAAGCCAAGTAGGGGAAGGTGAGAAGAAAGATTTCTGGTGCACATGCAACTGTCAAAAGCTAAATATAGGTCATACCAGTGACTGAGAATCAGAATCATCACAATCCATCCCTCCTCAGCGGGTTCGAGTGTCTGCCTCTCGGATCTGTTCCTCCATTCCTGATTGACATCCTTTCCATCTCCCACTTTTCTCCTGATCTCTTCCTGGTGAGACGAGGTCGACTGTTTCAGAAGACTATGATGATAATCACCATGTTTGCAAACCTCCCAACTTTTATTCCTTCTTGCCTGTGGTCAGCTTGAACTCGAGAGCAGAAGGGTGAAGAATTACTGTGTTATTTGACAGAGAGCTGTCACATTCTAGAAGGCTGGCTACCACATCAGCTTTTGGCTCCTGTGAGAGTAGAGCCCCCAGATAATAATGACGACATGCAAGTGAGAAATGAATCTGTTGTCTGAGGCCACCCAAACGTAGGACACACTTGTTCTACAGTACAGCGAACCTGACTGCTATGTCTCATGTATAATAGAATAAAGACATTATTTTCATGACAGTAGACTGAGGTGTGCAGCTTGTGAAACGTGAATATATTATGTTCATTCATGTCACTGTCATCCAAATAATCAAGTGGAGTGGTCAAGGATGCTGGAGCTGGCTAACCCTTTCCCATCCAGTCAGTGGCACTCAACAGTGCTGGTAACAGGCATTTTTTTTTTTTTTTTTAAAGACCAGAACTGTTGTGATGCCTTGTAGGCAAAGCGACCTCAGGGCCTTTCGTAGTAAGCCTGGCTAAGAAGCAAAGTCTTCCATCCTGGACTACTTGCTGCCTGACCCTTGGGGGCTGCAGTTGAGGTGGTGCAGAGTCAACGATGCAGATTCCAGTAGCAGGTGAGACACATTGCAGCAAGCTCTTTGAACACTTCTGCAAGCTCCTTTAATACCCTCCACCCGTGTCCCATTGGTCCCAAGAAAGCATCTCTTCTAAACAGCAGTTCCCGATTGGCTGGTAATCCTTGGTCTGTCAGACAGTCCTCAATTAGGTCCTCCTTTAGGAGATGCTTTTGTGGCCGGATCCCCTCTCCCCTGGCATTTACATAGAGGGGCCTGCTGTTCCAGCTACAGTCTTTCTTCCATCTGCCAGTTCAGTCTTGGCGACTGACCCTTGGGGTTAGCATACCAGGATGTACAGGTTAGTTCACACTCTGGTTTCGTGTGACGGTGCAGTTTGCCTGCTTTTTCAGCAGGTTCTCTGTGAATGCAGAGAGAAATAAAATCCAAGCAAGTGCTTCCTGGGTCGTGAGCGCCAGGTCCCTGTGTCTTAACTAGAGCAAGAACCGTCACATTTAATTTTGTCTTCAATTAAGCTTTCATTATATTGGGGATTTTCCCACTTCTTTCCTTGTCGGCAGAGTTACACCCAGTGGACTTATTAGGTAAATTCCCCAGTGCAGATGGTCAAATGGGGAGAGCGGGAAGAGGTAGTTTATTGCTTTTCTTATGTTAATTAGTTATCTCAAGGGTTTTCATAATCTGGAATCCAAATATTTCTTTGTACCCCATTGATACTACAGATTGCATTATTTTTCCTTTTATTGAATATAGAATTTTTTCATAATACATTGATTCTGATTTCCCTTCCTGTATCCCTCCCAGTCCCCCCCCTTCCATCCGGATCCCCCTTTCCCGTCTCTCATTAGAAAACAAAGAGGCTTCAAAGGTATGATAATAAAATATAACGAACTAAAGTAAAATAAGATAAAACAAAAAAGTGAACACAGCAGAACTGGACCAAACAAACAAACGGAAGGAAAAGAGTCCAAGAGAAGGCACAAGAGACAGAGACACACTCTGTTTGCACACTCAGAAAGCCCATGAAAACACCAGACTGGAAGCTAGAATATTTGCTCAGAGGATTTATAAGATAAAAATAGAGACAAAGTATATATAAATAAAATAAAAATAAAAAATAATAAGCTTTTTTTTTTTTTTTTTTTTTTTTAAAGGAAAAGCCCTGACAGGACCCTGTGAGACAGGAGTCTACTGTCTCCACAGATGCCTTTGGCTTTGTTTCCCATTGGCCATCTGGCTGGGGATGCAGCCTACCCTTTCGAGAAGTTTGTTTACCCACTGAGAATCCCTTGGAGAAAATTGAATTTTCATTTGTAAGCAGTTATAAATTGGAGATTATTTCTGAGTTAGGGATGGGGGCATGTGTCCATGTCTCCTTTCAGTTTTAAGACGCCATCTGCAGACCTGTGCGGGCCCTGTGCATGCCGTCTCAGACTCTGTGAGCTCAGATGAGTTTTGATCAGGTTGATTTAGAGGGTCTTGTTTCTTGGTGTTCTCCTCCCTTCTGGCTCTTACACTCCTTCCACCACCTCTTCCATGAGGTTCCCTGAGCCCTGTGGGGAGGGATTTGATGAAGGTATCCCATTTAAGACAGGGTGTTCCAGGGTCTCACATTCTCTGCATAATATCTGTCTGGGTTTCTCTAAATCTTCTCCCGTCTGCTGCAGGATGAAGTCTCTCTGATGATGTCTGAACAAGGATCTGATCTAAGGAGTATCACAGAATGTCATTAAGAGTCATTTTATTCCGACATTTTCTTTAAAGAACAGTAGTATTTGGTCTTACCATAGGTCCCTTGGCTATCTAGTTTGAAGTTCTTGATCACCAACGCAGTGCCAGCTATGGGTTCCATTTAGTAGAGTGAAACTTAAGTAAAATTTGATATTGGTCAGTTACTACTATAAGCTTGGTCACCATTGTCTTAACCTATCTTGCAGGTAGGACATCATTGCAGAGCAAAGGTTTTGTGGCTGGGTTGGTGTTTACAATTTTCCTTTATTAGTATGTAGAGTGCCTTCCTTCAAAGGCCTTTTCTGCCGCTAATGAAATGACTGTGTGTGTGTGTGTGTGTGTGTGTGTGTGTGTGTGTGTGTGTGTGTATGTGCTTCTTTCAAGTTGTTTATATGGCAGATTGCATTTATCAATCACGTCTGTTGAACTGTCCCTTCATCTCTGGGATGAAGCCTAGTTGATCACGGTGTATGATCTTGATGTATTCTTGGATTCTGTTTGTAAGCATTTTATTGAGAATTTTTGTATCTGTGTTCAAAAAGGAAATTTGTCTTTCTTTGTTGAAACTTTATGTGGTTTGGGCATGAGGGTGACTATGGCCTCATAAAATAAATTTGTCAATGTTCCTTCTGTTTCTCTTTTGTGGAATAAATTGAGAAGCATTGGCATCAACTCTTCTTTTAAAGTATGATGAAGTTCTGCACTAAAACCATGAGGCCTTAAGGTTTTTGTTTTGTTTTGTTTTTGTTATTGTGGTTATTTATTTATTTATTTGTAGGGAGAATTTTTTTAGTGACTGCTTCTATTTCACTAGGATTTATAGGTCTCTTTAAATTACTTATCTAATCTTGATTTAACTTGAATGGATGGTATCTTTTTTTTCTTTTTTATTATTGGATATTTTCTTTCTTTACATTTCAAATGTTATCCTCTTTCTCAGGTCCACCCTAGCCCACCCCTGGCAGAAATCCCCTATCCTCTCTCTTCTCTCCTGCTTCTATGAGTGTGTTCCCCCACCCACCCACCCACTCCCTACTCCCTATCCTTGAATTCCCCTACACTGGGGCCTTCCCAGGACCACGGGCCTCTCCTCCCATTGATGCCCGACAAGGCCATCCTCTGCTACATATGCAGCTGGAGCCATAGGTCCCTCCAAGTGTACCCTTTGGTTGGTGGTTTAGTCCCTGGGAGCTCTGAGGGGTCTGGTTGGTTGATATTATTGTTCTTCCTATGGTGATGCAAAACCCTTCAGCTGGATAGATGGTATCTAATGAGAACAATCATCCATTTCTCTTAGGTTTTTGAACTTGTTAGAGTACAGGTTTTTAAAGCATGTTCTTGCTCTGGATTTCCTTGATGTCTGTTGTTTTGTCCCCCTTTTCATTTTTAATTTTGTTAATTTGGATTTTCTCTCTTCCTGGCTTCTAGTTATTTTGGCTAAGGGTTTATTAATCTTCTTGATTGTCTCTTTGTTTCATTAATTCTTTGCATTTTTTGGTTTGGCAAATTTGTTGATTTGAGCCAAAATTTGATGATTTCTAGCTGTTTACTTTTTTGGGTGTGGTTTCTTTCTTTCTTTCTTTTTTTTGTTCTAGAGCTGTGAGGTGTGCTGTTAATTAAGTTAGTAGTATAAGATCTCTCTAATTCTTTTTTTTTTAATGTAGGCATTTAGTGCTATGAACCCTGCTTCATCTTCATTCTGTCACAGAAGTTTGAGTATGTTGTGTATTCATTTTCATTCAATTCTGGAAAGTCTTTAATTTCTTCCTTAATTTCTGTCTTGATCCAATTTTCTTCCAGAAGTAAGTTGTTCAGTTTCTATGAGTTCGTAAGATTTCTGGTTTATTTTTATTTTTTGTTTTTGTTTGTTTGTTGATATTCTGCCTTAATCTGTGGTGGTTAGATACATTGTAGGGTGTTATTTCATTCTCCTTGTTTCTGTTGAGACCTACTTTGTGTCTGACTATGTGGCCAGTTTTGGAGGAGTCATGTGCTACTGAGAGTCAGCTCTGAAGTGCTGAGAAGATATCCTGTGTTTGCGTGAAATGTTCTGAGAAGATATTCTGTGTTTGCGTGAAATGTTCTGCAGATATTGGCTAGCCCCATCGGTTTATAAAGTTAGCTCCAGACTTTCTGTTTAGTGTTTGTCTAGATGCCTTCTCTGTTGGTGACAGTGTGGTACTCAAGTCTCCCACTATCAGTATGTGAGCATCAATATACAATTTAGGGTGTAGTAGTGTTTCTTTTACTAATTTGGATAACCTTGTGTTTGATGCATTGTGTTAAGAATCACAATGTTCTCTTGGTAGATTTTTCCTTTCATGAATATACAGTGTCCTTACCTATCTCTTTTGATTAGTTTAGGGTTGCAGTCTACTTTGATAGATATTAAAATGGCTACACCGGCTTGATTCTAATGTATATTTGCTTGGATTATCTTTTCTAATCCTTTACTCTGAAGTAATGTTGAAATGTGTTTCTTGGATACAGCAGAAGGATGAATCCAACTTTCAGATCTATTCAGTTAGTCTGTGTGGTTTTTTTTTTTCAAATTGAGAAATTGAGACCATTGATATTGAGAGAGATCAATGACCATTGATTGTTGATTCCTGTTTGTTGTTGTTCTGTGTGTGTTTCTCTTCTTTTGATTTTGCTGGTCTAAGATTATTTATTCTTTGTGTTCTTATGAGTGTAATTAACCTCCTGGGGTTGGAGTTGTTCTTCTAGCACTTTTTCTGTAGGGCTGAATTTGCATATAGATAGCTTATAGTTTAATAGTTGTATATAGTTTAAATGTGGCTTTAACATGGAATATCTTATTTTTTCCATCTAAGGTGATAGAAGATTTTGTTGGGTATAGTAGTTTGGGCTGATATCTGTGGTCTTTTAAAAATTGAAACGCATCTGTCCAGGCCCTTATAGCTTTTGGAGTCTCCACTGAGATATATCAGGCATAATTCTAATAAGCCTGCCATCCCAGTAGGTGTGGCCCCTGGGGGCGGTTCATGTAAAATGTCTTTCTAGGTATTGGAAGCTGGCACTTAGGAATGGTCATGGTCTAAAAGGGAGGTGACCAAGGGGGCTCACAGGAGAGGAGTAAACAGGTTGTTACTCTAGGTCTGCTTAGTCACTTGAAATGGGGTCAGACAGTGAGGAGAGGCCAGAGCAGAAGGTCTGTCACAGAACTGGGCATGAAACTGGGAGACTGGACTTGAAAGAATGAAGAAAGAGATGGAGATAGGTAGTTAGCCTACCTGCTTCCCTGGCTGGAATGGCCTGCAGGTTCTCAGGGAATGTCTCCTGGAACTGGGGACTGAGTGAGGGTGTAAGTTAGGAAAGAAAGATCTTTGTGATCCACTGGAAATAGGGGGGAGGGGAGGCTGCAGTCGGTGGTCTGGCACAGAGCTGGACACAAGACTGGAAGGTTGGATTTGGAGAAGCAGAGGGAGAGGTGAAGTCAGCCTACCTACTGCCCTGGCGAAAGTCAAATTGTAGCTTATGTTTCTGGACTTTTATCTTTCTTGTTTATGTCTTTTGCCATCAACCTGTCATAGGTGTTGTCAGGCATCATTGATGGCTACTAATTGGGTAGAAGGTTGAGGTAAGTCAGTCAGCAGACTGAATTAGTCTGTTTCTCATAAACCACATCTTACATACAAGTGGTGAGCCAAACTCAATTTTTATCAAGTTCATGTAGAGGTTTTCCAAGTAGAAGTTTGCACTGGGCTGCTGTCCTGAAGAGAATAAACTCAGTGCCTAATAGCTCTATTTGCATACAAACAGTTAACCAAACTGCAGTCTTTACAAACAATTTGCTCTCTTGAAGGATTTGTCTTGGGAGGGGCTCCTGCAGTCACATGCTGTCCAGTCAGCAGCAGAGCAGAACCTGAGCATGGCCACCCTGAAGCCCCATCTAACCTACGCTGAAACGGTACAAAGACTGATCAGTGTACTCTGAAGAAATAGGACATCATTGAATGTAGCTGGATGATTTTGAAACAGTAATCAAGCTTTAAAAAAAATTCCAAATGGCTCATTTTCTCCTAGAGAACAGCAGGAGAGTAGATCGATCAAATCAAGTAGGAAGCTTCGTCATTCACAGAATTTGTTGAAAACAGAAAAGGAACTGAAGAAAATTTAGAAAACAATATTTCTCGTGCACGTAGGATGGGAGTTGGGATCCACTTTTCCAATCATGTCTTTCTGTCATTATTTGGAATATTCTTCATGTTAAATATCTTATGAGGGGTATCCTATTAGGATTCAGCAACTGTAGCCGTCAAGTGGCTGGAACTGAATTTTCTACTTGCCTGTGGCTATCGTTGCAATGACACACTTAGACTTTCCTTCCCATCTGGTGAGATGACCCACACTCTTCATGTCAGGCCAGACCCCACTCTTCCTGTTCACACTGTGTGGTCATTGTTTCAGAAAAGGCATGCCCACTCAAATTCTATAATCTGGTGTATAGAAGGAATACCTCTAAAAGAGTACATGGAAATAACAAGGATATTGGAGCTTGCATCATCCAGATCCAAGAGAAGGAGGTGGTTGGTTCTTGAGATCTAGGGCTAGTTAGTAGCTGTGATGAATGGGGAACCACAAAACAGGAACTGAGATCTTCATGGTCAGCACACAGAGACTAATGAGGAAGCTGAGATCTTCATGGCCAGTTCAGTGATTTGTGAGATCTTCATGGCCAGCTCACAGTGACTCATGAGGAAGCCACTGAGCCGATAATATCCTTGCCTTACCCTGTGTTATAACCCTCCTACCTCTCTCTCTTCACCAACTGGAAGTCTGAGCTGCTGCAGTTCAAAAGGCCAATGTGTTAGATCTCTATTGCTAGGTAACAAATTATGAAATGTATTGTAGGAATTTGGTTAAACTTAACTTTTAGTTAATTTTTAACTGCCCCAGGACATATCCTGGGAGGAGCACATTCCTTAGTCCAAAGACACCTGCTGGATTACCCTGCTGGATTAACATTCAGAGTAAAAGCAGATTAACATTCCTCAGACCACCAGGCAAAGAACCCACCTGCTGTTGAGAAAGGCCCAGAGCACATAGATATATTCCACAGGATGGATCAATCCTTGCCACTTACAGGCAAGGGAGGTCCTTGCCACCTCATTCCCAAGGACCAATCAGTTTAAAAGTCACACTGTTCCACCAATCATATTGTGCCTAGTCACTGTTTCTCTAGTCCACCCCTTAAACTGTATAAAAACTGCTCTTAACCTCAACTTGGGGTTCTTCTTGCCTGCATACGTGAGAACCCCAGTGTAGTAGATTATTATTAAACCTCATGTTATTGCAGCGAATCTCGTCTGTGAGTGTCTCTGGGGGAGCGCGTCCCCTGGTTTTGGATCTTAGAGTCCAACAGTATGAGCTTACAACTACTAACATCATAGCACAGTCTCTGTGGAACAGGAATTCGGATGTCTGAATTTCCGCTTAGGTTTGTAGACGGTTGCATTTGAAGGAGTCAGCTGAGGCTGTAGTCTCTTTAAAAAGGATAAAATTTAGCAAGATCCTTTCATCACATGGATTCCAGATGGAGACCCTAGTATCTGTCTTACTCTGCTTTCTATTATTGGAATAAATACTACTGCTAAAATCTCCTTAGGGAGAAAAGGAGATTATCATTTTTTTTTTTCTTATAGCTTCAGACCATAATGAAGAGATGTTAGTGCAGGAACTGAAAGTGGGAACCTGGAGGCAGGAACTGAGGCAGAGGCCATGGAGGAGTGCTGCTTACTGGCTTGCTCTCCACGGTTTGTTCAGCCTGCCTTTATAATACACTAGGGACACCTGACCAGAGGTGGCACCATTTATAGTGGGCTGGGACCTTCCACATCAATTATTAATTCATTATTGTCTTCAAATGTTCACTAAGATATTGTTCTGTAATTCTACTCTTCTGCATATCTACTCTGCGGTGCCTACAGGACTGCAGGCTCCTGTACTACAGTGCTCGGTGCTCTCTGCATCTATCACTGTGGAGCGATGACCTGGAGACACTGACAGGGTTGTGGAAATACAAGCAGGCTGGCTTCCAAACACCGGAATCCAATGACTATGTGGAGCATAATCTGCCAATCTGGCTACTAAAGAAATTAAATCCACTGGTGAGCAGATTTCTCTTAGAAGCCGAATGTGAATACTAATTTGGAGTCAGTAATCAGCATAATATTGTCCATCATGTAGAATCTAGCTACGAACTAAAAGTTTGGATGTTATAAACTTACAGCATGAATATACTTAAAGTTATAACACTTGGCAGGTTTTGGGTTTCTCTAAGAATTATCTTATAGACCTAAAAATAAGCATAACTTTCACAGTGATTACATATGCTTATGGAAGGAGACAAAACCCAGCACACACATCTATTTGTTTCGCCTCAAAATGTTTATGTTGGAATAGGGGAAGAGCCTTTGAGAAGTAATTAGGTCACGGGGTGGGATTCCATCCTGGATGGGGTTAATTATAAGGCAGAGGCCAGCAACCATTTTCTGAGGATATAACAGGTCAGATGTCTGTAACTGGACAAGGAACTGCACGTGAACTTGACCATGCTGGCACCCTGATCCTGGACTTGAGCCCCAAGAACCGAGAAAGGAATGTCGTAGGTTTATAAATCGACTAGTCTGTGAGACAGTTACAGCAGCTTGAACCAAGAGAACTCAACTTTGAAAAATCATGCTAGAAGGGTTTTTACAAAAATGATTATTAAATTAATCAGTTCTTTGACAATCCCGCACATGTGTGTACTGTATTTATTCTGGGTATCCTCTTTTCCCACTGTCCCCTGGTTCTATCCTACCCCTACCTCTACCTGCTCCTCTCACAGGCTTATGACTTTTGATTTGGATATGTGACCCATCGAGGTTATCCAGAGCCATCTGTGTAACAGTTGGATTAGGAGTATTCATTAGAACCTGGTGAGGTTACCTTAGGTACACAGTTGAAGGTAATGATTCCCCTTTTCCTGGGCAATGAGGGGTGGGACACCTGGAGACCTTCTTCCATCCACACCTGACTACTGATGGATCCATTCTTATGCATATCCAGGGGAAGCAGCTACAGTCCTTGAAAGTGTTTGATTATGATGGGTGTGTGTTGTCCAGAAGATGGTATTTTGTGGCCATTCTCACTAGTCTTTACAGCTGTAACTGTTCCCATCCCCCTCATCCAAAACATTCTCTCCACAGGCCATAGAAAGGTTGATATAAAGGCTTTGTTTAAGGCTGAACACTCAACCACCATTGTTCTTAGTATTGTGTGCATCTGGGAACCTCTCTGCAGTGGCCATAGTTCACTTGCAAAGAGACTTCTTTGATTAAGGATCAGGTAGCATTTGTTTATGCTTGTAAATTTACATATTTAGAAGGCAGTTTAACAAAATGTCAATTTAGCTAAACAATAGAGTTAAGTTCCTTCCTTGGGCCTAGAACTTCCCCCACCATGGAGTTTTGATTAGGTTTATAGTGCCAAGTATGGATTTCCTCCTGTGAAACAGGCTTTAAGACCAAACGAAGATTGGTTACCTCCATAGTGGTCATGCATGTCACATTTTTCCTGGCAGAATGGTACTGTAGTTTGTAGGGTTCATATCTGGGTAGCACGGTTGATGTTTTTCTCCCCGAGCAGCCTGTACAGCACTTCCCATGCTATGAAAGCTAGCTGCCAGAGGGGAAGCTTCTAGCACTTTCCAGTTTGATTTCTTTGTATCATGCAACCAAGATGTATGATGTCTTTAGCGACAGGATTATCTAACTCCAGTAGGTAAGCAAGAACATGCAGAGCTTTAGGGGCCTCTCGGGTCTCCTTGTTTTTAAAAAAGAAACTAACATGACCCAGTTCTGGTGCTCCAAATAGCAGTAATCACTACTGTTGCTAAGGCTTTGTTGAATGGAGCTGAGCAACACAGGTGTGAACTCCATGGATAAGCTTGTTTCCTTTGATTATTTGACTTTGCACATCAAGAGAGATGTCTTTGCATTTGCAATGTTGCCCATGAAAAGGACAGTGAAGGGGACAGACCCTGTGTAAATAGGTTATGGGAATCTACCTGAGACAGACATTTCCAACCAAACCAATCTGTTCAAGTTTGAGTTTGACATTGACTGTCAGCCTTAAGGGTTTAGGTAGCACAGAGAAAGCAGCCATGAGTCTGTGGACATAAACTGTTCATACAGCTTCCTTTCAGAAGGCTCATTCTGAACACATGTATGCTTTTCTTTTCTATTTGTTTTTGCAGTGCTTGGGATCAAAGGCACATATTTTTCTTGATAGCATTTACAGTAGCTGCATTCTGTGGCGATGGCTGCTATTATCTCTGCTTCCCTAAGCCCTCTGTTCACAATGAATATGCTCACCAGGCCTAGAGTTTGTAGAGGAATGTGCTGGCAACCTCCAGGTACACACAGTTGTGCCAGTGTCCTTTACATTGCTGGTGACTGCTTAGCTTTCTTCCCCAGATTAATTTTAATATCCCAAAATACATCTTGTTTATAGCAAGAAGTGATCATGATATGGCTGTCCCATATTCTTTTTTTTTTTTAATTTTTATTTATTTATTTTGTAAAATACATTTCAGATTTTATCCCCTCACCCCATTCCCCCCACCACCCAGGAAACCCTATCCTGTTCCCCCTCCTGCCTCCACAAGGGTGTGCGCCCACCTACTCCCCACTCCCCCCTCCCCACCTTCGAATTCTTCCCTGCTTGGTGTTCAGCCTTTATGGGACCAGGGATCTCCTCTCCCACCCATGCCCGACAAGGCCATCCCCCCCTAAGTATACAGCTGAAGTCATGGGTGCCTCCCATTGTGCTCCCGGGCTGGTGGTTTAGACCCTGGGGAGCTCTGGTTGGCTGGCACTGTTGCTCTCCTCTTGGGGCCACCGACGCTTTCAGCTCCATCAGTCCTCTAACTACTTCATTGGGAATGCTTGATCAGATCAATGGGTAGCTGTGAGCATCCTCCTCTGGATATGTCAGACTCTGGCAGACCTTTGAAGAGACAGCTGCGTCAGGCTTTTTTCAGCATGCACTTCCTGACAACCACATTGGCATCTATCTTTGGTGATTGCACATGGGATGGATATCAAGGTAGAGTGGTCTCCCGATGGCTCCTCCTTGAATTTCTGTCCCACACTTTGTCACCTTATTTGCTCTCTTGAGCATTCTGTCACTCCTTCCAAGAAGGACTGAGGCATCCACACTTGGTCTTCCTTCTTCATGAGCTTCATGTGGTCAGTTAGTTGAATCTTGGCTATTTCAAACTTTTGGGCTAATATCTGCTTATCAGTGAGTAAATACCATGTGTGTTCTTTTGTGATTGAGTTAACTCACTCAGTATGATATTTTCTAGTTCCATCATTTACCTAAGAATTTCTTAAATTCATTATTTTTAATAGCTGAGTAGTACTCCATTGTGTAAATGTACCACATTTTTTGTATCCATTCCTCTGTTGAAGGACATTTGGGTTTTTTCCAATTTAGTAGCTTTTTGCATTTTGCATTTTCTTTGACCGTTGTGTCTATGTTTTCCATGGTATCTTCTGCACATGAGATTCTCTCTTCTATTTCTTGTATTCTGTTGGTGATTCTTGCATCTATGACTCCTGATCTTTTTCCTAGGTTTTCTAACTCCAGGGTAGTCTCCCTTTGAAATTTCTTTAGTGTTTCTACTTCCATTTTTAGATCCTGGACAGTTCTGTGTAATTCCTTCACCTGTTTGGTTGTGTTTTCTTGCATTTCTTTAAGGGCTTCTACCTGTTTACCTGTGTTCTCCTCAAATTCTTTGAGAGTGTTATTTATGTCCTTCTTAAAGTCCTCTATCATCATCATGAGAAGTGATTTTAATTCTGAATCCTGCTTTTCCTGTGTGAAGTGGTGTTCAGGACTTGTTATGGTGTGAGAACTGGGTTCTGGTGATGCCAAGAAACTTTGGTTTCTGTTGTTTACATTTTTACGCTTGCCTTTTGTCATTTGGTTAGCTCTAGTGCTACCTGCACTCACTGGTTCTGACTGGAGCCTGCCTTTCCAGTTATCTTGGTTGTGTCAGAACTCCTCGGGGTCCGGGTGTCTCTGTGATCCTGAGCTCCAGCTGTTCTGGGTACAGTGGCTCCTCTAGGATATCTCAGGATATGGTGTCTCCATGGTGGTAGACCAGTTAGGTGTTTGCTGCTCTGAGTGTAGTCGCTCCTCTAGGATGCCTCAAGATATGGCATCCCCTGTTCTGAGGTCAGTGGCCTCTCTAGGATGTCTCTGGATGTGGTTTCTGCAGCTCTGTGGGCTGTGGCCTCTTTAGGATGCCTCTAGACATAACTGCAGCTCTGCAGGTTGTGGCCTCTCTACAATGCCTCCGGACGTAGTTTCCACAGGGGAGTAGATCAGCTGGGTGTCCAGGGACGGCGTCTAGATGCCAGGTGTGCTCTGGGGGCTACCTACTGCCAGTTGTGCCTCTGGGGTGTAGGGTGGTGTGTGGGTGCTCCTACCTATAGCTCTGTGGGCTGTGGCCTCTCTGTGCCTCCAGACACAGTTTCCACAGGGGAGCAGATCAGCTGGGTGTCTGCTCCAGTCACTGGGATCTGGGCGAGGGGAAGAAGCTGTCCCATATTCTTAAACATTGCAATGATGAAGATACCCAAGCAATTGCACAGGAGCCCACCTTCCTGGCTACAGAATCAGTTCTGCTTTGCTAGAGGCTCCTTTCCCTAAGCCTGCCATAGACTTATTGAGAAGACAAATGCATTGGCTATGAGCTTTGTTCAAAAGTCAGCTGGTCTGCTCCCATGAAGACACTGTATCCAGAGACATCCTAGAGGAGCCACTGAACTCAGAGCGGCAGGTAAGAACTGTCACCCACTGCCCTACGCCCCAGAGCTACAACAGGGAGCAGGGAGCACTCAGGACCCACCAGGCACCCAAACCCCGCTCCTGTGGAATACCACTCCCCTTTTGCCCCTTGCCTGGACCTTGTGGCTGAGGCAGACACCCAGCTGGTCTGCTCCCATGTGGACACCATATCCAGAGACATCCTAGAGGGGCCACTGAACACAGAGCAGTGGGAGCAACTGAACACAGAGCAGCGGACACCATATACTGAGACATCCAAAAGGATCTACTGCACTAAGAGCAGTGAACACTATATCCTGAGATATACTAGAGGAGCCACTACACTTAGAGCAGCAAACACCTAGCTGGTCTGCTACTGTGGAGACACCATATCCTGAGACATCCTAGAGGAGCCACTGTACCCAGAACAGCTGGAGCTCAGGATCACAGGATCACAGAGACATCTGAACCCTAAGGAGTTCTGACACAAGCCAGATAACTAGAAAGGCAGGCTCCAGTCAGAGACAGTGAGTGCATGTAGCTCTAGAGCTAACCAGATGGTGAAAGGCAAGCACAAGAAAGTAAGCAACAGAAACCAAAGTTATTTGGCATCATCAGAACCCAGTTCTCTCACCATAGCAAGCCTGAACACCACATCACACAAGAGAAGCAGGATTCAGAATTAAAATTACTTCTCACGATAATGATCAAGGACTTTAAGAAGGACATAAATAACACTCTCAAAGAATTTGAGGAGAACACAGGTAAACAGGTAGAAGCCCTTAAAGAAATGCAAGAAAACACAACCAAACAGGTGAAGGAATTACACAGAACTGTCCAGGATCTAAAAATGGAAGTAGAAACACTAAAGAAATCTCAAAGGGAGACTACCCTGGAGTTAGAAAACCTAGGAAAAAGATCAGGAGTCATAGATGCAAGCATCACCAACAGAATACAAGAGATAGAAGAGAGAATCTCATGTGCAGAAGATACCATGGAAAACATAGACACAACGATCAAAGAAAATGCAAAATGCAAAAAGCTACTAACCCAAAACATCCAGGAAATCCAGGACACAATGAGAAGGCCAAATATAAGGATAATAGGTATAGATGAGGGGGAAGACTCTCAAATTAAAGGGCCAGTAAATATCTTGAACAAAATTATAGAGGAAAACTTTTCTAACCTACAGAAAGAGATGTTCATAAATATACAAGAAGACTACAGAACTCCAAATAGACTAGACCAGAAAAGAAATACCTCCCATCACATAATTATCAAAACATCAAATGTACAAAACAAAGAAAAAATACTAAAAGCAGTAAGGGAAAATGGTAAAGTAACATATAAAGGAGACCTATAAGAATTACAACAGACTTCTCACCAGAGACTATAAAAGCCAGAAGATTCTGGACTGATATCATACAGACTCTAAGAGAACACAAATGCCAGCCCAGATTACTATACTCACCAAAACTCTCAATCACTATTGATGGAGAAACCAAGATATTCCATGACAAAACCAAATTTACACAATATCTTCTCACAAATCCAGCACTTCAAAGGATAATTGGGGGAAAGCTCCAACACAAGGAGAAAAACTACAACCTAGGAAAAGCAAGAAAGTAATATTCCAACAACTCCAAAAGAAAATAGCTACACAAACATAATTCCACCTTTAATAACAAAAATAACAGGAAGCAACAATCATTTTCCTTACTATCTCTTAATATCAATGGTCTCAATTCTCCAATAAAAAGATATATACTAACAGACTGGATACATAAACAGGACCCAGCATTTTGCTGCATACAGGAAACGCACCTCTGTGCGAAAAAGACAAACACTACCTCAGAGTTAAAGGATGGAAAACAATTTTCCAAGCAAATTGTCCCAACAAACAAGCTGGAGTAGCAATTCTAATATCAAATAAAATTGATTTTCAACCAAAAGTAATAAAAAAAGATAAGGAAGGACACTTCATACTCATGAAAGGAAAAATGTACCAAGAAGAACTCTCAATTCTGAACATCTATGCCCCAAATGCAAAGGCACCCACATACATAAAAGAAACTTTACTAAAGCTTAAAGCATACATTGCATCTCACACAATAATAGTGGGGGATTTCAACACCCCACTCTCAGCAATGGACAGATCATGGAAACAGAAAGTAGACAGAGACACAATGAAACTAACAGAAGTTATGAACCAAATGGATTTAACTGGTCTCTATAGAACATTTCATCCTAAAACAAAAGAATATACCTTTTTCTCAGCATCTCATGGTACCTTCTCCAAAATAGACCATATAATTGGTCACAAAACAGGCCTCAACAGATACAAAAAGATCAAAATAATCCCGTGTACACTATCAGACCACCATGGACTAAGGCTGATCTTTAAAATGACAAAAACAATGGAAAGCCCACATACATGTAGAAACTGAACAATGCTCTACTCAATGATGACTTGGTCAGGGAAGAAATAAAGAAAGAAATTAAAGACTTTTTAGAATTTAATGAAATTAGGACACATCATACCAAACCTTGTGGGACTCCATGAAAGCAGTACTAAGAGAAAAACTCATTACTCTAAGTGCCTACAAAAAGAAACTGGAGAGAGCATACACCAACAACTTGACAGCACACCTGATAGAATTAGAACAAAAAGAAGCAAATATACCCAAGAGGAGTAGATGGCAGGAAATAATCAAACTCAGAGCTGAAATCAACTTAGTAGAAACAGAAAGAACTATACAAAATATCAACAAAACCAGGAGCTGGTTCTTTGAGAAAATCAACAAAATAGGTAAACCCTTAGCCAGACTAATCAAAGGGCACAGAGACAGTATCCAAATTAATAAAATCAGAACTGAAAAGGGAGACATAACATCAGAAACTGAGGAAGTTAAAAAAATTGTCAGATCCTACTACAAAGGCCTATACTCAACAAAATGAGAAAATCTGAATGAAATGCACAATTTTCTAGACAGATACCAGGTATCAAAATTAAATCAGGAGCAGATAAACCACCTAAACAGTCCCATAACCCCTAAAGAAATAGAGGCAGTCATTAAAAATCTCACCACCAAAAAAAGTCCGGGACCAGATAGTTTTAGTGCAGAATTCTATCAGACCTTCAAGGAAGACCTAATACCAATTCTATTCAAACTATTCCACAGAATAGAAACAGAAGGAACACTACCCAATTCGTTCTATGAAGCTACAATTATGCTTATACCTAAACCTCACAAAGACCCAACAAAGAAAGAGAACTACAGACCAATCTCTCTTATGAATATTGATGCAAAATACTCAATAAAATTCTCACAAACTGAATCCAAGATCACATCAAAACAATCATCCATCATGATCAAGCAGGCTTTATCCCAGGAATGCAGGGATGGTTCAATATTCAGAAATCCATCAATGTAATCCAGTATATAAACAAACTCAAAGAAAAAAAAAACCACATGATCATCTCACTAGATGCTGAGAGAGCATTTGACAAAATTCAACATCCCTTCATGTTAAGTCTTGGAAAGATCAGGAATTCAAGGCTCATACCTAAACATAGTAAAAGCAATATACAGCAAGCCAGTAGCCAATATCAAACTAAATGGAGAGAAACTTGAAGCAATCCCACTAAGATCAGGGACTAGACAGGGCTGCCCACTCTCACCCTACCTATTCAATATAGTACTGGAAGTCCTAGCCAGAGCAATTAGACAACAAAAGGAAGTCAAAGGGACACAAATAGGAAAGGAAGAAGTCAAAATTTCACTATTTGCAGATGATCTGATAGTATACTTAAGTGATGCTAAAATTTCCACCAGAGAACTCCTAAACCTGATAAACAACTTCAGCAAAGTGGCTGGATATAAGATCAACTCAAACAAATCAGTAGCCTTCCTCTACTCAAAGGATAAGCAGGCTGAGAAAGAAATTAGGGAAATGATACCCTTCACAGTAGTCACAAATAATATAAAATATCTTGGAGTAAACCTAACCAAGCAAGTGAAAAATCTGTATGACAAGAACTTCAAGTCTCTGAAGAAAAAAATTGAAGAATATCTCAGAAGATGGAAAGATCTCCCATGCTCCTGGATTGGCAGGATTAATTTAGTAAAAATGGCCATCTTGCCAAAATCAATCTACAGATTCAATGCAATTCCCATCAAAATTCCAAATCAATTCTTCATAGAGATAGAAAGAGCAATTTGCAAATTCATTTGGAATAACAAAAAACCCAGGATAGTGAGAACTATTCTCAACAATAAAAGAACTTCTGGGGAAATCACCATCCCTGATCTCAAGCTGTACTACAGAGCAATAGTGATAAAAACTGCATGGTATTGGTACAGATACAGGCAGGAAGATCAATGGAATTGAATTGAAGATCCAGAAATGAACCCACACACCTATGATCACTTGATCTTTGACAAAGGAGCTAAAACCATCCAGTGGGAAAAGGACAGCATGGTGCTGGCTCAACTGGAGGTCAGCATGTAGAAGAATGCAAATCAATCCATTCTTATCTCCTGGCACCAAGCTCAAGTCCAAGTGGATAAAGAACCTTCACATAAAACCAGATACATTGAAATAATAGAAGAGAAGGTGGGGAAGACCCTCGAATACCTAGGCACAGGGGAAAAGTTCCTGAACAGAACATCAATGGCATATGCTCTAAGATCAAAAATTGACTAATGGAACCTCATAAAATTGCAAAGCTTCTGTAAGGCAAAGGACATTGTCAATAAGACAAAAACGGCAACCAACAGATTGGGAAAAGATCATTACCAATCCTACATCCGTTAGAGAGCTAATATCCAATATATGCAAAGAACTCAAGAAATTAGACTCCAGACAACCAAATAACCCTATTAAAAATGGGGAACAGAGCTAAACAAAGAATTCTCAACAGAGGAAATTTGAATGGCCGAGAAGCACCTTAAGAAGTGCTCAACATCCTTAGTCATCAGGGAAATGCAAATCAAAACAACTCTGAGATACCACCTCACTCCAGTTAGAATGGCTAAGATCAAAAACTCAGGTGATAGTAGATGCTGGCGAGGATGTGGAGAAAGAGGAACGTTCCTCTATTGTTGGTGAAAGGGTTAAGAATTTTCAAAAACTCCTAGCAGGCTGAGGAGAGGAGGTCAGCTTGGTTGTGAGCTCTGTGTTTCAGGAACTTGGCTGACCATAAGATAGATGATTGATTATGAATAGGCTCTTGAAAATAGCCTGTACAAAATGACTGTTCTTTGGACCCTGTCACAAACTAAATAATGGGCTGGGACTTTCCACAGGTGCTTTCCAATAACTCCCCTTCACTCCCCCTGGGTTGTGTTTTTTTTCCTTGTCGTTTTTGCCTTTAAATTTTCTCTGTCTCCAAAGCCCAGGGGTCAGACCCCACTGCACCTGCGTGGGTCATGGGTCTTGACCTCAGCATGCTGATCAAAATATACCTCTTGCTGATTGCATCAAGTTCGGTGTCTTGTGAGTTATCGGGTGGCTGTGATTTCCTGAGGCTTGGGTGAGGTCCTCTCTTTGTGGGGGCCTTACATTGGTGGGATTGCAAGTTGGTACAACCACTCTGGAAATCAGTCTGGTGGTTCCTCTGAAAATTGGGCATAGCATTACCTGAGGATCCAGCTATACCACTCCTGAGCATATACCCAGAAGATGCTCCAACGTATAACAAGGACATATGCTCCACTATGTGGAGCCTTATTTATAATAGCCAGAAGCTGGAAAGAACCCAGATGTCCTTCAACAGAGGAATAGATACAAAAAAATGTGGTACATTTACACAATGGAGTATTACTCAGCTATTAAAAATAATGAATTCAAGAAACTCTTAGGTAAATGGATGGAACTAGAATATCATCCTGAGTGAGGTAACCCAATCACAAAAGAACACACATAGTACCTACTCACTGATACACAGATATTAGCCCAAAAGTTTGAAATAGCCAAGATTCAACTCACAGACCACATGAAGCTCATGAAGAAGGAAGACCAAGTGTGGATGCCTTGGTCCTACTTAGAAGGAGTAACAAAATACTCAAGAGAGCAAATATGGAGACAAAGTGTAGGACAGAAACTGAAGGAAGGGCCGTCTGGAGACCATTCCACCTGAATATCCATCCCATGAGCAGTCACCAAAGGTAGACACTGATGTGGATGTCAGAAAGTGCATGCTGACAAGAGCCTGATATAGCTGTCTCTTTAGAGGTCTTCCAGAGTCTGACACATTCGGAGGCAGATGCTCACAGATAACCACTGATCTGATCAAGGGTTTCCCAATGGAGAAGTTAGAGAGAAGACTGAAGGAGCTAAAAGGATTTGTGGCCCCATGAGGAGAGCAAAAATACCAACCAACCAGAGCACCCAGGGTCTAAACCACCAGCCTGGGAGCACATAGGGTGGAACCCATGACTCCATCTGTACATGAAGGGGAGAATGGCCTTGTCGGGCATAGGTGGGAAAGGAGATCCTTGGTCTCATGAAGGCTGAACACCGAGTGGGAGGGAATTTGAGGATGGGGAGGGGGTGGGGACACATTCTCATAGAAGCATGAGGAGGGAGGATGGGATATGAGGTTCCTGGGTGGTGGGGAAATGGGGTAAGGGGATAAAAACTGAAATGTAAATATAATATCCAATTATATAAAAAAAAGTATGGTACCGTTAGCTGCCTAGCATCTAAAGACTTGGTGGTGTATAGTGAGTTTCATTGCCTCTTCCTAGAGGGGTTCACAGGAAGCTGAGTGTCAAGTGGCCCTGCCTGCTGAGTCCAGCTGCTTGTCCAGGCCACCCAGAGAACCTTGGGTCTTGTCTACTGTAGTTCTCTACTTCCAACTCTCTCTCACAATGCTCCCCTATGCCTTATATACTGCATAGTGAGAACAGCTCCTCACACCAGACCAATGGCAGGGCTTCTATGGATGTCCTGGCTCTGTGGAATGAGTGTAAACTCTTCTTTGTGGCCCCTGAGACCTCTCTGCTCTGCTCATCCAAGAATTCATCTTAGCTGTTAAAGATATATATGGGCTCTGTTTGATGTATGTATGTATGTATGTATGTATGTATGTATGTATGTATGATGTATGTATGTTTTGTTTTGCTTGCCGTGGGGTAACTTGAAGGGCCAGCCTTCAGAACAACTGTGCTATGAACTCAGTAGCATGGTATGACGGATGAGGTATGAGAAACCTTTGTTGAGTTTCAGTTCTCCATTAGACCAAGTGAGGTCCTCAATGCTAAGGCTGCATTTATTTCCATATGCCCAGTGCCCACCAGAGAAGCTCCCCAGGTATATTTGAAAACAAACACAAATCCAGGAGACAAAAATCCAGAGTTGAGGCCCAATTAGAATCCTCTTTTCTCCTTTTCCCATCATGTCTCTCTTACCCTCCTGGACAATTTCAAGGGCACCCATGCTTATCAAGGATACTTCCCCTGCCTGCCCTTTACCTCTGTTCTGTCTTCATGTCACCTTAATTCAGCAGAGGGATCGGGAGATCTTCCTGATCAGGGATCAATTCCTCTGCCCCTAGGCCTATGCCAGTTAGACTCCTGGAATCATCTTTTACATGAGCTTCCATGCAGAGAACCTTTCAAAACATCCCCTTCTCCTACAGCTAGCTTAAATGGACTGTAGACTTCAACCTGCCATGGTTGTCAACCTCTCTGCTTCTCACACTGTCATGGCTGCTACAGGGGAAGCCGATCATCTTTTGGGGATGGTCCTCTCTTCTCTTCTTAGAGCATTCTCATTCTCTGAGAGTCAACATCATGTTCCTTTGCTGTGACATCTCAACTTTACCCAAGCAGAGTTAGTCACTCTCTTCTTTAGAGATGAAATGAATGTAGAAGAATTTTGCTTGGGGTCTGGATTTGTCACAGTAGACTGCTATGATTTGTGTGTTTCTCTCAACAGCTGGACTGGGTGGTCCTGCATTGTCTACTTTAATAAGTGCATTGTTTCATAAGGTGCCTGGGGTGTGGACTCAGCACTGAATGAATGAGCACAAACCCACTGCCAGGTCATTAAAACGATAGCTCTGTTGAGCATCGGAGGCTACGTGCTGTCAGTTTATAAGATGATATTGGGCGAAAAGGTTTTTGTTATTTGATAATTTCTGTAGCATATCCTGAGACCATACTTTCCCCTGCTTCATATATGGATATATAGGCATGTAGACAAGTTCTCAGATGGTTCCTGAATTATTTTTCTTGCATGAATCTTGAACTTAGGACTGACTTGTGGCTCCTTCCTTCCTTCCTTCCTTCCTTCCTTCCTTTCTTTCTTTCTTTCTTCCTTCCTTCCTTCCTCCCTCCCTCCCTTCCTTCCTTCCTTCCTTCCTTCCTTCCTTCCTTCCTTCCTTCCTTCCCTCCTTCCTTTCTTTCCTTTTTTCCTGTTCTCATGTGTCTGTATATATGGTATACATGCATGTGTCTGTATATATGGTATACATGCATGTGTCTGTATATATGGTATATATGCATGTGTCTGTATATATGGTATATGTGCATGTGTCTGTATATATAGTATATGTGCATGTATCTGTATATATGGTATATGTGCATGTGTCTGTATATATGGTATATGTGCATGTGTCTGTATATATGGTATATGAGCATGTGTAGGTGCATGTTCACATGTATGTGTGCATGCTGTGAAGGCCAGAAGTTGATGTTTGAAATCTTTCAATCGCTCTTCCACTTTATTCCTTAAGGCAGGGCTTCTCAGTCAAACTCAGAGCTCACTGATGTGGCCAACCTTGCTAGCCGGCTTTCTCCAGGTCTCTCCATTCTCCACATCTAAAAGCTAGAATTTTAGTTGAGTCAGAATGCCTGCCTGGATCCCAGTAGTGATTTGAACTCCCACTTCTCTTGCTTGCCTGGCAAATACTTGCACCACGGCACCATCTTCTCAGCCTGCTTTTCTTTCTGAGATAGGGTCTTACTCTTAGTCAAGGTTAGCCTAGAGCTCACTAGGTTAGGCTCAAATTCACATCAGTCCTTCTGCCTCAGCTTCCCAAGGTCAGGGCTTAGTGAACCACCAACCCCTCTTTACACAGCCTGACGATGAAAACAGCAGTGAGCATAAACGATTCTTCAGGATAGAAAGTATTTGTTCAGTTTTTGAGGGCTTTGTTTGCAATACTACAGAATTTAACCCTTTCAGAAAGAAGTTCTTGTTTGCAAGAGTCAATCATTAGCGAATTCAAAGGAAAACCATGTTTCCACAGAAGCTTGTTATCATGGTGGTGTCTCTAGCTTGTCCGCCCAGTTGTCTGGGGCTCAAGGTGCATGCTCCAATTTTTGTTTTCCTTCTTCTAGTAAGACAGCAGTAAAAGGTTGTAAGGGACACAGACACCCCTTTTACTTTTGCTTAGTGAGAGTGAAACACGAGTTGTGGAGCTGGGGGCAGGGGGACCCCAGGTAACCAAAGTTCTGTTTCCTGCTTGTGCAGCCTGATGGCCTGCCATAGCCCATGGCCCCAGCCCCTACTATAAAGCCTCAATTTATAAAAAAGCAGAATGTCTTAATCAGGAGACAACCCTGAACAGCTTTAAAAAACAGTGAGGAACTAGGTAACCAAGAAAGCTCCAGTAGTCATTTAGTAACTGCTGTCTTCTATTGGCCAGAAACCTCCCTCTACGGTTAAACTAAGGCTGTAGAAACATTGTTTCCTGCTGTATCAAGAACCAAGGGGCCAAGACCTTTCCCTACATGAGTACCAGTGAAGGCTTTGCATCTTCAAAAGGACTTTATTGCAATATCATTTATGTTGCAGTTTTGGGCTCCACTCCTTTGTGGACATTTTCGAGCATGGGGAGAGGAAATACCTTAAAAGGGAGAGATGGAGCTACCCTGAATTGGGAGAGGATCTATTTACTCCTTATCTATATCCCCACCT
This sequence comes from Rhabdomys pumilio, assembly GCA_030674055.1. Taxonomy (NCBI): domain Eukaryota; kingdom Metazoa; phylum Chordata; class Mammalia; order Rodentia; family Muridae; genus Rhabdomys; species Rhabdomys pumilio. The sequence goes on along the minus strand of JANHMN010000001.1, from coordinate 257,960,844 downwards.
TATAAACATTCAAAAAACTTCAAGATCCACACTGCAGAACCCACTAAGCCACCACCCTACCTTTGGGCAGCCTACTCAAATCTTTTGCTTAAGCCATCTGTGCCTTCTTGCTGAGTTCTCTCCTTCCAGAAGACAGGAGCCAACTCAGAGACTTTCCTAACCTACCCATTAATGTTCCAATCTCCCTCACAGCTCGGTTAAAAAAGAAAAGGCAGGGCTAATTCCACAGACAAAAAAATGGAGGCTCAGGGAGCCACTTGAAGCTGTACTCCCCACCCCTGCTGTTCTGGTATCTACCTTCCTGCCCATCTGTGCCCCCCAGCACCCCCAGCAGTTTCAGTGTCTGCCTTTCTGTTCATCTACAGGACAGCATTTCTTTCAAGGATTCCCAGAATTTCAGCAAGAATTTGGGAGTCAGGTATAAGAGGATCGAGTCTCTCTGGCCAGGAAGGAAACACGGTTATTTTTGGCTTGCCTTCTCTGCTGTGCTGTCTCTTCTTTCCTGGTTTTGTTTCTTTGTCTGTCTTAGGCTTTTTATATTCTGGATGGACTCAGGCTGACATGTTGGTGTTGACACTTCCTGTCTCAGTTTCCTCCCTGTTGCCCTTCTGATTAATGGTCAGCCCTCTTCCCCAGTGTTTCTGCTTTCTAACTAGAGAGGTGGGATTCAACAGGGACTGTCTTCCTGACATTCTACACTAAAAATAAGAATGAGAGGAGTCTTCAGTTGAGCTCCTGCCTCCCTATGCTGCACTGCTCCAGCTCTCTGGACTGTGCACATGTCAGGTAGAGGCAAGCATCTGGGCCTTCTGAGAGAACACCCTGTGAGAGCTGAGTTGGCGTATCTCAGTATCTGGGGATCAGAACAGGCAACAGTTGTGACCTTGGGGCTGCTTTATTTTTGTAAAATATCTCTGAAGCTGGGTTTAGGGGTATATATACTTACAATCCCAGCATTTGGCATGCCACGGTAGGAGGATCACATATTCAAGGCCAGCCTGGGTGACATAGTAAGACCCCTATCTCAAAACAAAACAAAACTTCAATCCAAACCAAAACACCCACCACATTTCTATTTCTTGAGCTGTGCTGTGTGCAAAGCATGCTGAAGACACCATATCATTTCATCCTTTACAAGTCAGCTCAACAAAGTAGCTATGGCTGTCTCCATTAAAGGCAACGAAATGAAACAGCAAGGTTAACTATGTTGCCAGAAGACACACAGCAGTCAACAGCGTTTAAATCCATGGTAAACTTGGTTGATCTTTGAGAATGACTGATTTGGGTTTTAATTTTGTTAGTAGTCAAATTATAAGCACTCATGTAACAAGGAAACCTTTGCTGTACAACAGGAAAGACATCGAGTCTGGGAGCTGGTGGGGATGTAAGTCAGATGGACTTCTTGGCTCCCAGAGGTTGTTAGTTAAGTAGAACAAGCTGACTGTCTCACATCTCATACTGAGGATGTGAAAGAGCTGTTGAAAAAGACACCATATGCATCGCATTCAATCTCGGCATGACAAACTTCCTCTTCTATTTGGGCCATATCAGCAGATATTTTTAGGCTGTTTCTCCTCTACTATAAACATAAAATCCACTTTCCCATCAATTACTTCATATCCCCCGTTTTTTCCTAAGCCACACTGAGGTCCAAGGGACCATCTGATACCAGCAATACCCTTCTTTTACCCAAGCACCCAGGATGAGGCTCAGCCACGCCCTGTAGTGTCAGTAGGTGGCAGTCTGGCTTCGCACTCACTGTGCCCAGAATGCAATGGGATTCTGGGATCCATGTGTCATAGAAATTCCCACTGCTCTCCTTTTTCAGATCTTTTGGAACCTAAAAGCAACACATTCTCCAAATCCCCAAACACAAATGCTGGCCATTTGAGGAAAGAAACCCTTGGTTTCTCTTAGGTGAATGTTTGGGCAGACTCTCCAGAACCTTAGATCTGTATCAATTGTACTCCGCAGCTAATTGTGTTTTGGCCATGATAATGTTGCCTAGGTCTTCTGGATACCTGCTTAGACCCACATCTGGACCAGGTCTCCAAAATGGGCCTCTTTCGCTTACCTTCCCAACAGCTCCTGTTTCCTGCTCAGAGAATGATACAGCTATGCCCTGTATCAGGTCTTAATCCCCCAAGACTATACTATTGAGTGATGAAGTCATTGTAGTTCTTTAACACGACTTTGTCAATTAAGATGCTAATGGCATGGCACCTGTGAGTGATGATAGCTCACAAATGAACCAATGAATTATCTGTGAAAAATTCACTTCCAAGAATATAGACCCTAGAGATGAAATCATGGGAGTGTTGCTGAATGAAAGAGAACTGGACCTCGAATATATAGGCAGGGCTGAGTGAACTGTACTCTTGTCTAGATCAAGATGAAATCATGACATACTCCACTCCCTGACTCAGGATCTATAGACCCTTCTTGAAAGATTATCTGTTAGTGATATTTGGGAGTCACTCTGCATTCAAGAAAGAGTGTGCCAGTCTTTAGACAATCATGTTGGAGAGCTACAGTGGTGTATTCTTGGGAGATCAAGACTTGCTAGAACACAGGGCATAGCTGTATCCATTCTCTGGGCAGGAAACAGGAGTTGATAGGAAGGTAAGAGAAAGAGACCCATTCTGGAGACCTGGTCCAGGTGTGGGTCTGAGCAGGTAACCATACGGCCTTATAACCTATAGTACCTTAATTTCTTTAAATTAATAGATTGATTAAATTAGTTGGACGCCATCAGAAATCCAGCTAATTTGATCAGGTTGATGAAGTGAATTTTCCTTTAGTTTGGAGTTTTGTCGAGAAGCAAAGGGTTGATCAAATGATCTAATGGTTTGACTTAATTTCCTGTTTTCCTTTCAGGAAACCATTGATTGGTAAGTGTCAATAAGACTTTTTAGGAAACATCCAAAACTCCTTATAAACTCTCCTGGAGGTCACTTTTCATTTCTCTCCGGTCAGTACTGAGCATATATATTCTGGAATTAACCTTGAACTAGAAAGTACCTGTTCTATCATCTGGTATCAGGAAAGAGTTTCAGTTTTCTCCATAATATCAGGCACAGGAATTTTGCTTTTAGACTTGGTCCTGAGAGACTTTAAAGGTAGTCTTTAAAATTTTCCTTGTGCTTGCTTAGATAAGCAAATGCTCTGTCAATCCCACATTGGAACCACTGGATAGCTGTCATTCAAATTAAGAGAGCCACCAAGCACTCCATCAAGAAAGAGCTGTGTAGACATGCCCAGAAGAGAGGAGGGTAGGAGGATTTTGAGAATCAGCATGAACACTGAGAGAGAAGACACACAACTGCCTTTCTATGGTCTCCAAGGCGCTTTCAAACTCACCTAGGCTGTCTCCTCTCCATCCTGTTAACTGACTTGAATACTTCTGTCTTTTCTGTCTAGGTTTTTGTGTAATTATAAGAGACTTTAATTCTTTACTAGGATGCCTAATGACGTGCCTTTAGAAATCCACCAGACTCATTAAGTATTTATTTGCTGGGTAATAAAAGAAAGCAGATCCAAACAGAATCTTGCTACTTCAAGGCATTGGCTTATCTGTTGGAATGAGTAACATGAGAGCATCGAGATGTGAATGGAGAGGCCAGGGTGATAGCTCAGTGGGTAAGAGAGCTTGCTGTACAAGCCTGAGGGCTTGAGTTTGAATCCCTGGCACCTATGTAAAAAGCTAAGTATGGCTGCACATGCTTGTCACCTCAGCATTGGTGGGTGCACCATACGGGGTAGAAGGTGGAGACAGGTGGATTCCAAGAGCTCAATGGCTAGCCAGCCTAGACAAAACAGCGAGCTCCTAGTTTAGTGAGAGAGAACTCATCTCAAGTCACTAAAGCAGAGTGATAAAGACACCTCACATCTCCCTTTGGTCACCACATGTACATATGGACATGTATAGTCTCCTATGCGTATGCATGTGCCACACACTCACACACTACACACAGACACTCACACACACTACACACACACACACACACACACACACACACACACACACACACACATACACACACAGTAGGCTAGTTATGGTGGGACAAACTAAGTCCAGCACTTGGGAGGCAGGGGTAGGAGGGTATCAAGTCTGAGGACAACCTGATCTACACTGAGTTTGAGACACTGGGATATGAACCCTGTCTCAAAAACAAAAAGTATCAAAAGGTCAGAGATTTTACCCACTGGAAGCTGTGGACAACCTGCCACAGTGTCAAGCACACCAGAAGATATAGATGCCTGTGACTGAGAACAGTGTACTATTCTGTGTGAGAGGAGAGGCCAGAACAATAGCATTTGCTGTGCTGCATAGATCTGGGTTTATAGGAGTGTAAACGGGACAGGGCAACATCATTACACTCTGCTGAGATTGTAAAAAGGACAGGAAGTCTGAGCTTGGGAATCCAGATATTCTAGGATGGGCATTGCCCAAGGGAGGCATTGTCTTTACATTGGAGCCTAAACAGACTTTGCTCCTGATAAAGAGACTATCTCAGTAACTACACATGTCACCTTAACAATAGTTCATTGAATTGTAGACATCTTTAAAAAGACTGTCCACAAAAAAAAGCAGTCAGTAGCTTGGGTCAAAAGACTGAAATGTAGGTACCCACTGGAGTTCTCAACAGTCCATTTTTACTAATAATCCTTTTTATCACATTTTTCTTCTCCTGAGATGCAAGTGTCTGTTTAATGGAATACTTACTTCACTCAGCTCCCACTCTCTCTGCCAGGAAACCCACCCCTTCTTACAGGATGGCCTGTGAAAAGCCATTTCTAGAACTTTGGAGTATTTTTCTTTGAACCTAAGAAACCCAGCAGATAGTAGGTTTCTATTTTTCTTTTTTCAAAAGTCTACCACTTTAGTGAAAGAAATTTACAGTCTTTTTGTAGATAAGTATTTTGCAAACTATAGGCAATGATCTAATAATTCATTGCAAAATTTATCAGGTGGGTATTGGTCCACAAATAGTCATAGTGATTATAAAACCCAACAGTACTATAAAATACCAGAGGGTATCATTAAGGTGAACATTTTAGAAAACATTTATATCAGGTCAGATGTCAATCTACACACACACACACACACACACACACACACACACACACATATATATATATATATATATATACATATATATATATATATATATGTCATTTATATGACAGGGTTGCAGTATTAAATGTCTGATGACTCTCCCAAAATTTAAAATATATCATGGAGATATTATAAAGTCAAGAAATTGTTATTCATAAACATCTTGATATTAAGTTGGAAAATCAGATAAGTGATCAAAATTATCGACAAAGGGGGAGGGGAGTGTGGGGAGTAGATCATTAAACTTCCAGATGAACTCCCTGCCACAACTGCCAGAAAAAAGAAAAAAGGAAACAAACAAATAAAGAGAAAACCCAACCAACCAACCAACCAACCAAACAAACAAACAAACAAAAAAATCAACCAAAGCAAAGCAAACCAAATCAAACTAAAAACCAAAAATCCTAGCATGGCCGACAAGATGACTAATAAAACAAAAAGCTCAAATAAACCCTCATATCAAATTTAAAAAGTGTGGCTGGTCAGTAGGAAGTGTGTTGAGACCCATACTCTGCCTGGCTTGGGGGCCAAAATGTCCCAGACTGCTCTGCTGCTCTGGTCCACGAGTCAGGGTCTAGTAAGAGAGAGAATGGGGGGAAGAAGGGGAAGAGATAGAGACAAGCCAGAGGGTCTGTAGTCAAGTCTGGTTACTCCTTTATTGCCCCCTATTGGCGCATATTGATTTCTATTTTCTCATATTGACTGTATTACAAGGAAATCCTGGGTATTTATAAGCACACGCAGGAGAACACAGGTGAAGACACTTTACCACGTGCACCATGCAGTGGGGGTCACTAAACAGCAAAACAAGCTATGTGGGATAAACAAGATGTTTATCAGAGTATGCTTCAGCTGTTGTAGGCTGTTGAAAAACAAGTCTCTCATCAGGGTATATGGCTCCAGATGGCTGCAAAGATGACAGCTGCTTTCTAGCCACTTTCTGCTAAAAGTCGACTCCCAACAGGTCCCCCTTTTTAAATTTTTTTCAAAAGGGAAGGCCGGGAAAACTTATGGAAACCGTGCCTGTCCTAGGTTGGAACAAAGGACCCCAGCCTCCTTTTCCCGTCCTTGGATACTCAACAGCCATTGGTTGAGCTCCTGTCTTAGGATGGTGAGGCCTCCCTTCTTAGGGGCAAGGGTCTCGGTATGTTCTCTTACCCGTCATTAACTTTTCAGCTTAGCGCGTAAGTTAGGGGTTAATCCTCGTCAGTCTTGATGACAGAGGTTTCAGAGTCCCCTACTTCCAGCCTGTAATAGTTGACATATATGAGTTTCATTTGCTATCTGTTGCCCTACAAAAGCCATCAGTTTGTTGAACAGCATGAACCCGAGAGACAAGAGACTTAATGCCTATATAGTTGGTATAAATGCAACACTCTTTAAGGCAACACAAAACTTCCCCTGTTGGAGAAGTAAAAGGTCTAAGCCTTGTACCCACAAATTTTCAATAGAAGAAATTATACCAATGAAATCCTTGAATTTGCATCAACTTAGTAACAATTATACAGATTTCTACCAATAGGTTATGGCTGTGTAATCAATTTTAGCTCTTTCTCCCTGTTCCAATAAAACCATTACTTTTCCCTAGAAAGACAGCCTAATATTAACCACTGCAGTCCCCAAGTCCAGGGAATTGGGGCACCAACTCTTCATTAACTTCTTCAAGCTGAATATGGGTGTTGAGATATTAGAAGAGGGATGAGGGGAAGGGTAAATTGATAAGCCTCTGATGTCTGTGTCTTCACTGCATCTAGCTAGAAGTCCAGGGCATCAGTGAACATGCAGGTGACAAGAGGTTTCATTCACCAAGGCTGTGTATTCTGTAATATACAAATCTCAAAACAAACTTTAGTATCAAGATAATTATTTTGTTTGATTCTCTGGAATCTAGTCTTCTGGAGGCCTACCTCTGTCACGTCTGATTTATATAATTCTGGAAGATATAACTACTACCTTAATGACCTCTTGAGAAAACACATAGAAAAACCTTTTTCCCCAAATCTGTCTATCCTTTGGCCAGTAACCAGAAAAGCCTTTATATTGACCTTTTATCCAGAGGAAAAATATAACTACACAACTCAGAATCACACCCATTTTGAAAGTTAAATCAATCTAATACGACTGATTAACACCATCTTTCTGTTCAGCTCTCTGCCTAAATCAACCTTCTATTTATCTATTTATCTGTTTGGCTCTCTTGACTCAGAGCAGCCTGCAATTTACTCCTTTTGTCTTTAAAGCCCTTTTCATCTGTTTCTACTCACTTACTTCTTGCCCCGTTTTCATTACTATAACCTTTATTTATCTGTTTGGATCTCTTGACTCAGAGCAGCCTGCAATTAACTCCTCGAATCTTTAAAACCTTTTCATCTATTTATCTGTTTCTGTTCACTTATTTTTTGCCCCATTTTCGTTACTATGACCCACTGGTCTCACTACAATCACCTTTGCTTCACTTTTGAATTCTCGGCAGACCCTTCTTCCAGTAATGTCTCTCACTGGGTCTCTTGTTCTTGCTGTCTTGAATTGATCACCACTGCCAAGGCAGCTCCATCAGTTGACTGGTTCTCCAGCTCAGGAATGAGGATGGCCGCTTCCAATTCCCGTGGTGTCCTTCACTGTATCCCGCTTACTTAAGCTCAGACGTTGAGACTCTGTCAGTCAACAGGTTCTCCAGAACAGGAACGAGGATGACCACTTCCAATTCCCGAGGTGTCCTTCACTGTATCCTGCTTACTGGAGCTCCACGTCAGGTGCCAAAATGTTGAGACACGTACTCTGCCTGGTTTGGGGACCAAAATGTTTCAAACCACTCTGCCCCATGCTTGAGGCTAAGTGCTCTGGTCAAGAGAGTAGAGATGAAGGGGCAAGAGACGAGAAGAATGGAGGCAAAACAGCGTGTCTGTAGTCAAGTCTGGTTACTCCTTTATTTCCCACCCCCCCATTGACTCATAGTCTCCTATTGACTCCTATTCTGTATTGACACTATTACAAGGAAATCCTGGGTATTTATAAGCACACACAGGAGAACACAGGCGAAGACATTTTACCACGTACACCATGCAGCTGGGGTCACTAAACAGCAAAACAAGCTATGTGGGATAAACAAGATATTTATCAGAGTGTGCTTCAGCTGTTGTAGGCTGTTGAAAAACAAGTCTCTCATCAGGGTATATGGCTCCAGATGGCTGCAAAGATGACAGCTGCTTTCTAGCCGCTTTCTGCTAAAAGCTCCCAACAGAAGTGCTGACTTTATATTTGGGGAAATTCTACGGATTAGAATCTTCATTTCTAGACTAAGGTAGAATATGGATTTTATTTACTGTGTAGTTGAACACTGTTGTGGAATTCTCTTCAGTGTGGCAGTTGCAAATGTTATTAATTTATACAACTGTCTTTAGAAAGAATAAATTCTGGTGGAAGGCACTGGAACATGGGTTACAGTTACTGTAACTGTCTGCAGAGTGGAAACATTATCTGGCTCAGAAAAGACTTCAGTAATATCTATTAGTTACGTAGTCTATTTCCATTGGAGTGCACACCTGCCGGTATGTGGTTGGACCATACTGACTGAAGAAGTGAGGCAATGTGGACTCGTGTGCTTTACACAGCTGTCATGGCTGCTGCAATTCATAGGTGCCCTTCAGTAAGTAACAATGGGCACCAGGCATCATGACAGAAGCTTTACCATATTCCTTTCCACGATTCAACAACTCTTCATCAAGGCCTGACTGTGTCAGGTAAGATGTACAACATTTCACTTGGTTGATTTTATTTATTCTTTCCAACAGTCTTCTGGGGAAAGGTGTACTTTGATTCCCATTTGTGAGGAAACAAGTGAGTCTCAAAGAGATAGTTGCTTGCCTGGAACAAACACTTGCTAAGTGGTAGGTGCTGGCTCAGTGTGAAATGGATTATTTAGTTATTAAAATGGCCTAAAAAATGGCATGGCCTATGGCTTGATGAAATTAACTAACTGATACATTGATACAATTAACCACATAGGAAACATCTCTTAGTCAACGAAGTCATGGATCTTGGAAAGAGTCAAGTAGAAAGTGTCCATAGGAAGTAGAAAGCCAAGGTGACCAGAAGTTCAGATGAATACAGCCAGGTGTTCTAACGGAGGCGTTCTGGGAGAGACAGAATTTCTATTGATACTTGAAGGAAGGATAAAATCGTGCTGCCTCGTGGAGGAAACAGCTCAGAGATGAAGGTCAGCCTGTGTAATGTGCCTTATTCCCTGTGGGGTCACAGGGCCCTGCCTGTTTTCTGGACTCTTGATCAAGTTTTCCATGGTATTTTTTCTTCCCCTGTGTCCCCTTAGCTAATTCAGCTTTTAGCTGCTTCCCGAGTGTGCTAATTGCTATAATTCTGCCTCTTGTCTCTGGGGCAGAGTTCTTTGCCCCTAACTGAATTCCACAGCACATGGGGTTAAAGGGAGTGATATGTATGCTCCCACTGGAAACTGGAAAATCCATCTAATTTCAGCCTACGCTTCATCTTGAGGAGTCTATCACTCTCTCCTTCTGCTTAGCTCTCCTGACTTGTTCAAATCTCCCTTGTGAGAGACTTTTGGTAAAGTCTGTGTTGAAATCCTTAGTATGAGAGTGCCTAACCTGGCTTGGGGAACTTTGTAGTGAACAATCAATTGCTTTATTTTGCATTTATATCTGTCATTTGGTGTGCACTGCTGTGCAACAAATTGTTAACAATACAGGGATCTAATGTAATATACATTTACAAAATCATGCTGTATAGGTCAGAAGTTTGGGTGGGCTTATTTTGAGTCTCTGTCTAGGATTTTTTTCCAGACTCATTTGGGATAAGACATGTGTTGTGGTCTGAAAGTTTTGTCTCCACCCAAACTCCTGTGTTGAAATCCTGCCCCCTGAGGTGATGTGTATTAGGGGCTTCCTTCATTGCTTTGATAAAATACTGAAAAGAGGCAACTGTTGTGTCGAGCTTTTCTTTGAATTAAAACATTCTATCTGGAAGGGAGGCTTTTAAGACTCAGAAAATAAAACTGGCAAAGTTCAGGGCAGGCACAACTCACTAGTCTCAGGAAGGTCTTGAAACTTACAAAATTCACAAGGGCCTTTTCTCAAGGTTGTACAAGTTAATCTAGGAACACAGATTTCATAACTCATCACCCATACTGGGGTGGGGATTTTGGTGATGTAACTGCTTTGATCTATTGTTAGCTCCGTATCTGAGGTTAATAGACCATTGTTCACCTTTTCTTAGAAAAATTCACACAATAGCTACATGACTGAGGGAGGGTTCATTTTGGTTCATTGTTTGGGGGACAAAGCCCATCACAGAACAGTAGGCTTGGCAGTGAGAACTCATACTGGACAGCTCAGGAGACCAGCAGAGAACAGAATATGCAGCAAGGCTAGGAACCTTATGGCTTCCTCCCAACAATCCAGTTCTTCCATTAGGTGCCACTTCTTGATAACTCATAAATAGCACCATTACCCAGTATACACCAAGTATTCAAACTCATGAGCTATGGGATGGGGTTGGTAGAACATTTCACATCCAAACCATAATATACAGTATTAGGAATTAAGGCCTTTCAAGTGGTAACTAGGTCATAAGGGTGGGGTTCTCATGAATGGGCTTAGTGTCCTCTTCAGAAAGGCTTGAAGGTGTGCCTTTGTTTTCTCTGTCAGGTGAGGACACAGTAATTTTCCACCTATGAGGAAGATTCATGGGACTCTGATTCTGACATTTTGCTATAGATGTCTGAGATACATTGATACAATTAACCACATAGGAAACATCTCTTAGTCAATGAAGTCAAACAAAAATAACACTTTAGCCATTGAACTATCTATCTCCTTAGTTTTGTAAAACATACAATATTTTTTAAGAAGTGAAAAAGAAAATTCATTTTATTTCAGCTTATATTCTGAGTATTTTTACTCACTTTTGCATTTTTCAACATATATTATGACTAATTTCTTATGTCATTAAATTATCCTTAAAAATAACAGTTTTTGTTAGTTAGGAAACAGATCTGAAGGAAGAACTGGAGTAATTTTGACCACACTGGGACAAAGAGATTCAGTGACCTCACTGGTTATGTCCAGGGTCCTGAAGTGAGATGAAAGTTTAAATAAAGAACCAGAGATGGGCAGGTCTGAACAGTCAGTGAAGGTGTGGCCCCGCCCATCTCTGACCTCACTGGGCCCAGTCTCATCTTGCAGGGTGGTCTGGCCGATTGTTAGAATCATGTGAAATCTCTTTTCTGGGGGACAAGTTGCTTTTTCTGGCATCAAAATTCAGCTTTTCTTGGAGTTCATTGTTTCACTGACCTGACAGCTCAAGCAACTCTGTAGAATATGTTCATTTCTACCATGCTGGTTGAGATTCCCTAGGTCTTGTCTTCCACCTCAGCCTTGAGGTAAAATACATCTATGTCATGGTTCAAATAGCAAGACTATCCAGGGTGAACTTTCTAGGTGTCTTTAAGTCTAAAGTTCTAGAGTGTGTTTACCTGTTCTGTCCTCCAAGAGCTTTCCTACAGGTCTCTCTGTGATCACCACATGGTACCATAAGCTTGGGGGAGTCCCATCTGGGGTGCCACATGTTACCAGGGAAACTGGAGCCCTTTATAGCGGATTGTAGTCTTGTTAATACAATAATTTAAGAACAGATAGAGAAGAAAGCTTGAGCACAGTTTTATTAGAGTTAAAAAAAGAAAAAACCCAGGCTAATTGAGGAAGGCTGAGAGTGGGAGCAGCAATCTCCCAGGAAGGAGAACACCAGGTGGTGGTCCAGGCCCATGGTCAGCATGAAAACATTCACACAAGTAACATTACACAGACTGACACAAGTAAAAGTACACACACTGGTACAAGTAACAGTACACACACTGGTACAAGTAGCATTATACATACTGATACAAGGAACATTACATACACTGATACAAATAACATTACACAGACTGAGCAGGTACATTTAGGGATGTATATGTAAGTATATACATAGATGTATGTAACAACAATTAATGAAAGATTCATGAATTTGAAAGAGCAAAGAAGTATATGGGAGGGTTTGGAGGGAGGAAAGAGAAGGAGTAAGTGATGTTATTATATTATAATTTCAAAAATAAAAGAAAATAAAAAGAAAACACACAAGGGTTGGTGTGTTAGAAATCTCCACAGCAGTAGCTGCCCAGAGGAGGAAGCAGGGGAAGAATCCACACCATTTCAGACACATCAGCCTGTTGAGGAGTGGGAGTCAGCCAGGTGGCAGGCAAGTCTCTGGATAACAGAAGCAGGGAACTTGGGAAGAGTGAGAACACCCGAAGATCTAGGAAAAGCATATGTGGGCTCTGTCCAACAGCAGAGAGAGATAGAAGAGAAGAAAAGGAGGAAGTTGTACTTTTCTGATTCAGGACTCAGAAAGATGAGCAGACCTAACAGAACCTCAGGAAGCTCTCCAGTGACCATGGTCCTGGTCAGATTTTATTGTCCACTTGACACAACCCAGAGTCACCTGGGAAGAGGGAGCCTCAACTGAAGAATGAACTTGATTGTATTGGCCAGTGGCCATGCCCCGTACAGGCTATTGGTTGATGAATGATGTGAGAGGACTCAGTCATCCGTGGGCAGTGCCATGTCTAGGCCGATAGAACTTGACTAGCTGAGCATGAGTCTGTGGGGAAGACGGGAAGCAGTGTCCCCTGTGGCTTCCTCCTCATGTCCTACTGGGGCTTCTTCCCTCAACGAGAGATTGTAATGCATGTAAGCTTACATAAACCCTTTCCTCACATTCATTACCTTTGCCATGGAGTTTATTCCAGCAATAGAAAGCAAACTGAAACAAACGCTCCAGTAAAAAATTGAATGTGTATATGACTTTCTGTTCTACAGATATAACATGATATCTTTTCTACCATTCTTCCTTACTGAAGCTTAAATAAATTATTTCTTAAACATTGCAGGGTCCACCTTTGTACCGTCCACGATAGAGCCTTATATCTGAGATTTTTGTGTTTAGAATATAAAAATTTTAAGACTTCCATATACTATCAAATTTACCTGTAGGTGAGAAATAGTACTAAGATAGGCAATCTTACCTTTCTGAAGGCTTTCCTACCATTAACTACTTAAAATTTATTAATCTACTTAGCAGTACATTGAACCATATGAACTTGCCAATATCTGAATATTTTGGTTCATAAACACACTGTTTTCATGAAGTTGAATCTCACATCATGAGAACAAAGGTCTCATGATACATGTCAAATACATGTCAGCATATATTTAGTGAACACCCGCTTTCCTGTGAGTGGCTGAGGAGCTGTGTGTTCTTAGGAGGTGGTGACCAACAGCTGTTCTCTCTGTTCTCTCTGTCATCTCCCTAGGACAATAGTTCAGAATATTCTTCCTGTGTGGACAGACCTTTAGCTCTGACTATCATGTGTCTTCAAGCGTATCTAGATATATTAGTTGAAAGGCATTTCATTTTAGAAGAATTCTATCCAGATAGGAGAGGTTAACCATTTGGTGTCATCAATGGAAAAATATTGAGGTAACTTGATGTTTACTATTATTAATAAAAGGGAAAAGGAAATCAGTTGCAAACGGTTGCTTTAAAATGTCTTAATCATGTCTTCATTAATTAGGGCTTTGCTGCAGTGTGACTTTTAGAGCTAGGAGAGTACTCTACCCCTTCAGGAGACTTTGCCTCATGGTGGCCTCCAGGAAGGTACCTGGAACCCAGCAAACAAGCACACAGTTGATGTCTCTGCCTGTTCATCTCACTCCGATATGAGTTTCTCTTGCTGTAAGGCTCTCTTCCAACTTTTCCTGGCTCTTGGTGCCCTTGAGCACTCTTGGCTTACATTTTAAACAGAAAGCACAGTTTTGCAATTTCAAAATCATTTTCTGCTGCCAGGGTGGTGCTGAGTAACAGCTTCCAGCCACTCAAGGTTTGTCTCCACTTCAGGAGAGCGGTGCTTTCTGATGGCTGGGCACGGGCATTCCTTTTAATGTGAGCATGCTTGAGAGCTTGCAGCTTTGTGCTGATAATAAAGATGAGACTCCCTTGGGTGTGTGGTGCTCAGAGGAGCACATGGTGGAGCCAGGAGCAACCCTAATGTTGATTCAGTGTCCTGTGCGTCCAGGCTGCAACTTCAAGGACACGCTAAAGTCATGGTCACTTCTCATGGATCTATCCTGGTCACAGATGACTTCTGCTGACCCTGTGTGCTGAGAACTATTTTAGGACCTAGTGCTTCTGTCAGAAATGTCTCCTACATCAGTCACCTTCCTCTGTTCTTCCTCTTCAGTCATTCTGTAGCATACACTGAAGCTCTGTCCTGGCAACTGGGGGCTCACTCTATAGTCCTGGTTTTGTTAATGTGATTAAACACACACACACACACACACACACACACACACACACACACACACACATTCTCAAACACATACACACAGACTCACACTCTCACACACATACATATTCTGACACACATACACTCACACAGACTCACACATAATACTCTCTCACACACTATCACAACACACTCTCTCACATACTGTCTCTCATACACATTCATACATAAACATTCTCACACACTTTCACACATACATACACACTCACACACAGTCTCACAATACTCTCTCACACACACCCACATACTTTCACACACATACACTTATACACACTGTCACAATACATTAACACATATACACTCATATACACTCTCACACATATTCACACACACATATACTCACACCTATACACTCACACACATACACTTACACACTTTCACATACACATACACTTACACACTGTAACACACTCTTATAACACTCTCTCTCACACACACACTCATACACACTCTTACACACATTCACACACATGCACTCACACACATTTTCACAACACTTGCATACAGTCATGCACACTCACACAAGCACATGTACACACACACAGTTTTTTAAAAACCTCTAACAAAACTAGAAAGTTTCTTCATGGCTTTTCCTGCTCTCCTCCATGTTAGTTCTCCTTCCCCACTCCTCTCCTCTGTCTTAACCCCCTGTCTCCATTACCTTGCTATTGCTGTGCAGACAGACAGCCAAGGAAACTTAGAAGAGGAAGAGTCTATTTGTGGCTTACAGTCTCAGAGGGTGGGCTAGAGTTCATGACCTTTATTCCAGGGAGTTCAGTGATGGAACAGTAATTGAGAGATTATCTTGAGACAACACCCTCAAGCAGAGTGTGTGTTTACTGGGAACTTCCTCCAACCAGGCCACAGCTCCTAATTCTTCCCAAACTGTTTCACCAACCAGGGACCAAGCATGCAAACATAAGAGCCTTCGGCGCTGTTCTCATTCAAAGCACCACATTTCCCATCCCTCTCCCCACTCCAACCTCCCCTTACATTACCTGGTTATTATCATCAATAGTGTTCTAATAAACACAAATGCAGAGGTATCTTTGTTATACATTGATTCTAAACCTTTGGGGTAAACAGTGAGGAGGGTATAGCTGGGTCAAGCTGAGTCTCTTTTTATAAAGCTAAAAGATGGTGGGCCAGGGAGATAGATCAGTGCTGTGTTTGTTGCTCAGTCACGAGAACCCAGTAAAAACAGACATGATGGAGTGCATTTGTGATCATAGCTCTGGGAGGTAGATCCCAGGGCTTGGTGACCAGCTAGCCTGGCCTAATTAGAAAGTCTCAGATCGCAGTGAAATCGTCTCAAAAACATGATTGACAGAATATGAGATTGTCCTCTGCCTGCACATGCATGCGCATACATGTTCACTCATGGCCACACACACATACAGAGATACATACACATGCAGGCATACACACATATATACAGACACATATACAGGCACATACACATATGTATAGACACATACACAGACATAGACACAGACACATAGACATAGGCACACAGGCACATACATATAGACACAGACACACAAACACAGACAAACATAGATGCATAGACACAAAGGCACACATACACACAGATATACACAGATACATAGAAACACACACAGACATAAAGACATAAACATATAGACACACACAGAGAAACAGACACAGAGATATACACACAGACACACAGACATACAGACACAAAGACACATACATACACACATATACACATACACACATATAGACACACACAGAGAAATATAGACACAGACATACAGACACACAGACACATACATACACCCATATATACACACATACAGACACAGACACACAGACATAGACATACAGGCACACACACATACATATAGACACAGACATATACAAAGACATATATATACACACACATACACACACATATAGACACACAGAGAGAAATATAGACACAGACATACAGACACACAGACACATACATACACACATATACACATACACACATATATACACACATACACAGAAACACAGACACACAGAAACACACACATACACACATACACACATATAGACACACAGAGAGAAATATAGACACAGACATACAGACACACAGACACATACATACACACATATACACATACACACACATACACACACAAACACAGAAACACAGACACACAGAAACACACACATACATATAGACACAGGCATACACATACATACACACACACACACACACACACACACACACACACACACACACACACGGTGAAGACTGTGATACAAGACTAGACTACCTTCACAGGGAGTCCTCATTTTCTTCTACCCATAAGCTCAGTGAGGCAGAGTTGGAAGATTCTGACACTCAACCTGTGGGTCACAACTCCTTCAGGGGTGTCAAATGACCCTTTCACAGGGTCACCTACATCCGTAGGAAAACACAGACGCTTACATTATGATCATAGCAGTAGCAAAATTACAGTTATGAAGTAACAATAAAAATAATTGTATAGTTGGGGGTCCTCACAACATGAGGAACTGTGTCTGGGTCTCAGCATTAGGAGACCGAGGACCACTGTGCTCAGTGCAGTAGGAGTCAGAATGGGGAAAGGTTATGTGCCTGCTCTTGTAGTCTGGCAATGGCTCGGTGACCTTGAACACTGACCTCAACTCTGCAAGCTTTGAGGTCTTTGTATGAGTCATGGTGAGCTATGGCAGATTATGACTCTTAATCTAGATCCAGAAGTACGTTTCATACTTCTCTATAACTCAGCAGAGGCATGTGGGAGTGCGTATGTCTCTAGCCCCCTTCTAGGTGTATGTATGTATGTCTGGCATAGACCAGTGCCAAAGCTCCACAGGTCCTCTGCAGCTCTGCCCAGAGCTGTCCACTATGCAATAGATCTTCTGCTACTGATCATGTGAAGATATATTTGTTCCCTCTCAAGAGTCCTGCATCCTTCTCGGGACTCTGTAGATACAGGGATCGGTCCCTTCCTATCAAGTGTCTCCAGTCCTCTGTGGAGTTTCATGGCTTCTGTGGGACCAGAACCCAGAAGCAAGGCATACGACTCTCCTCTGAGAGCTGATTTCTCAGCCCTCTCTCCGCTCCTCACTCACTCGTCACAGACACCATCTGTTTCCTGCTTTTATCTTCCATGAGTCCTGGGAATTCTCTCCATGCCTGGGTAGAAGCTCTTTTAACTCCTGGCTGTCATGTTGTCTAGCTTTGCTATTTCTCCAAGGGCATCTATCCTGGAAACTCAGAAAACAACAATTTCTTTTTTATCTCTCTTATCCACAGAGCCACACCTTTCCCCTGAGGCAGTGAATATTTGGCTGTGGTGGGAGAAATCAGACATGCAGGGGAGAGTACAGGCTAAGATTTGAGCAGTGCCGGCCTGTTATCGCTCCTTCCATTATCTCTCTCCTTGGTTTCAACCTCCCTGTGGTTCCGCTAAGACCCGGTTCTTGTCTCTCATCTTAGTCCTTAATCCTTAGTGGCATGGATGCTTCTGTGGGTGTTCTGACCCCTGTGTGACAAAAGCCCTCTGGTCACTTCTTCCTGTCCATCTTGCCGTTTGGGGGAGATGATAAACTCATTACTAATTTCCTGCACTCTATCTGGCTCTCAGGCAGTGAGTGCTTCAGACAGTGAGTGACTCGCTCACAGAGGTGCTACCCTCTATACACCCCCCTTGTCTTAAATTTCCTTCATTTGTCCTCATTAATAAAGGGCTACTTACATATTTATATGTAAGTATATTTATAAGTGTAATAAGCATGTTACATTACGTCAGCGGTACCTGACAAAAACCCATGTAGGAAATTAAGGTCTATTAAAATGAACATTGGGGCTGGGATGTAGCTCAG
Organism: Rhabdomys pumilio; assembly: GCA_030674055.1. Taxonomy (NCBI): domain Eukaryota; kingdom Metazoa; phylum Chordata; class Mammalia; order Rodentia; family Muridae; genus Rhabdomys; species Rhabdomys pumilio. The sequence goes on along the minus strand of JANHMN010000001.1, from coordinate 257,942,449 downwards.
TTGGCTCAGAGTGCTTTCCTACCATGCACAAATCTCTGGGTTCCACCTTTAACTCTGTTTGATGGTAGTGTCTCTAACTCTAGCACTCAGGAGGATCACTAGTCCAAGGTCACCTTGGGATGCACAGTTCTAGGGTAGCCTGAACTATCTAAGATCATGTCTCAAATGTGTTTATTGTTTCATTTGGGTAATGTGTATAAAATATTCAGAAAGATTCTGAAGAAATACTCTAACCATAATATCATTTTTCCGAGTCTCATGAAACTCATCTTCTTGGAACCCTTAAAGGAAGAAAAAAACCAGACACCGTGGGACTTTTGTGAAGAGGAGTCAACTAGGCCTGAGCAGAGAATAGTTTCTCTTGTTGGATAGGGTTGGGTAAGGGTAGACTTCTGATTTCTCACTCATGAATGGAGCTTGGAACAGCGAGTAAAAGACCACACATACTGAAAATCAACAACTCTTCTTGGCTTCACAGGAGAAATTGGATCACAGACCAAATGGCTGCTCCCCAAACTGAAGGGACAAAGATAGATTGAATCACACCCTGTCATGTCAGAAATCTCTGCATGGACCAACGTGATGGTTGGGAACCTAAGACTCTAGTAAATGAATTTCTGAATGTTCAAAGTAGACAAGTCGGAGGATTAAAGACTCCAGATCCAGTGAGAGAGTCCTATGCTTCCTTAAAAGGTTCTCATAGTAAAGATCTGAGGAAAACATCTGGTGCTTCCAGCACCAGAAAGGAAAACATAGACATTATGAATCACACCCAGAAGATCTTATTTTTTGCAAGGGAAGCATTGGTCTGAGGGCCAACAGGCCTGATTTTACAAGAAGCTATTTTTACCTGAAGGTAGACCTTTGGGGGTTTTATGACAAGCAAAAGGAAATACCCAATTACAGTGATTTCTGGCTTTTCTGTTTCATCTGGAGTGAGGGGAGGCACCAAACCAGAGAGTTCCAACTTCAAGCATGTGTGAAGATCATAGCCCAAAACACAAGCTTACCTAAAGACAGATAGTCAAGGACCGAGAGCTCCCACTCTTGCATCTTACCACTACACCCACAGGACCCCAACAGCACCCCAGAGGATTGCAACTGTGTGAACTAGGAACCCTGAACTTTTATAGAAGAGCATGGAGAAGCTGGTCCATGTACAGAGGTAAACAGAAAAAGCAGGCAGGCTGCTAGTACTCAAGTAATGGAGAGAATAAGATGAACCCAGGGTGGACCATTGGGACTGTGCCAAGTTCTGGAGTCAGTGAGCAAAAGCTAAGATGTCTGCCTGTGCAGGCAGCAATCCAAGAATCACAACTATGTAAAGGTACAAGAGACTCAAAGGATAGCCTTATGCTGAGAAGCTATTGATGAGGGGTTAGGCATGGAGTCCCAGATTTTCCTACAGGAGAGAAGCTTGAGTAAGTCCTAAGGTGAATGGACCTTACCTCATGAAGACACTGTCCAGGTGGACTTCAGTGGAAGGGTGGAGGGAACTGTTCTTAACACACACACACACACACACACACACACACACGCACGCACGCACGCACGCACGCACGTGCACGCGCACACGCACACACATACACACACACACACACACACACACACACACACAAAGCTTTGTTGATGTTGCAGGTATTTCCTGTAAAGGTGACATTATTATAAAAACTTAGGTAACACATACAAATGACATCTAGTCTAGAACCAGCTTGAGGACGAAGCAGACTGAAGGCACAGGCTTGGCTAGGCATCCTTCCACAAAACTCCCCGAGCTCCATCTAAGGCAAAACTGTGTTTTTATTCACTACAAATTTTCCTCTGACGTAGAGAGTCATACAGATCCCAACCATTTAAGCTTGTAATCACACCATTCCAGGGTGGTAGACATGTTGTGGATTTAATTCTGGATCCTGTAAGCCCTAACATCTACTTACGTACCCCAAATATCTGCAACTGCACAGTACATGCTCGTGTATATAAGAAACAACTAAAGATGTTGTATGTCTTGTCTTGCTTCTAGTAAACATGTTATACATTTTAAAGGTAATTCAATGGCCTTGAAAAATCACAGATTTGCTTGTATAAGACTCCATTTTATGATTGAACTGAACTTTTAAAGAATTACCTGAACAAAAAAAATTTTTTTTTAAAAAAAACCTTTTCCTTAAATAATTATTATACAGATTAAATAAGGCACACACTCATGTAGTAATGTCCTTCCAGCTTATTCCCCTATGCTAGTCTGATTCCCTATTGCTACGATATGACCGACAGAAGCAGCTTAGAGAGAACAGGGTTTATTTGACTTACATGTCATAGCTCATTATGGGAAGAAACCAAAGAGGGACCTCAAGACAGGAACCAAGGGTGGGGAGAGAGTTAAAGCAGACCATGGAGAACACTGCTCGGTGGCTCACTCCCTCTGCCTTGCTCAGTTCGCTCAGGGCCACCTGCCCAGGGATGGCACACATTAATGGGTTGGATCCTCCTACATTAATTTTCAGTGAAGAAAATGTCTTAAATATGCTGAGAAACAAGTCTAATGGAGGCAATTCTTCAGCAGAGTCCCTCTTCCCAGATGTGTACCTTGATAACTAAAGCTACTATGTTACCCCATGCTGAGACACATATCTTCTATCTTCTCTTTCTGGACTCTAGTCTATGCTCTTTGGTCCCCAGACAGCTTTTTCTTCACAACATCTATACAAACATGATTCTTTGTATCTGAAAGTCTAGAACCCACAAATGAGAGAACATGTGTCTGGCTTCTTAAGACTGTCTTGATTGACTTAATAGGCTTTACAATTCTGTTTGTTTGTTTTAGCTATTTTTTTTTACATGACAGGCTTTCTCTGTGTAGCCTTGGCTGCCCTGAGACTCACTCTGTAGATCAGGATGGCCTTGAACTCAGAGATCCGCCTGCTGCTGTTTCCTTAGTGCTGGGATTAAAGGTGTGAGTCCCCACTGCCCAGCTGCTTTTCTAATTCTTTTAAAAATTTCTAATTATATGTCATTAAAAGTATTCATATGGTTAAAAATTGTAAGAAACAGATTTAAATGATATGGTGTTCCATGGACTGTCCAAATGGAGTCAGTAATTAAGTGGCTTCTAGAAACTCAGCCCAGTTCCAGAAAGCTAACTATGCCTGTTTCTCCCAGTCAGCAAGAATTTTAAAGAAATGAGACTATAGTAAGGACCAGGTCAACTCTTAAAGTAATCACCAGTCTGGCCATATTTGCAGTGGGGCTGCATCATAGCAGGAACCTTTAGTCCAAATTGGCCTCCATTCTGTGCATCTGCCATTAATTTAATCAGAATGACCTAATGTCTCGAATCAATGTTTCCAAAACTTTGTAGTAAACCTCGTGATACAAAAAGCCAAGGCTCTGCAAAACCTCGTTATGCAACACTCTCCTCTTTTTAATCAACTAATCATGAAACTTTTTATACTCAGAAAAAAGAAGACAAATGACACACACTCTGGAATTATTTTTTTTTGACACAGTGGACTCTTAATTACTATTGAAGGGAGGACCGTAAGTAGTGCAGGCCTCAGTTCACAGACACTGATGGCAATAGGATGAGAACAGACGAAGCAACTCTGTCTCTCTCTGTCTCCTTCTCTCTCTCTCTCTCTGTCTCTCTCTCTGTTTCTCTCTCTCTCTCTCTCTCTCTCTCTCTCTCTCTCTCTCTCTCTCTCTCTCTCT
>JANHMN010000001.1:257925945-257938728 GCA_030674055.1 Rhabdomys pumilio | reverse complement strand
TCTCTCTCTCTCTCTCTCTCTCTCTCTCTCTCTCTCTCTCTCTCTCTTTCTCTCGTCCAGAATGGACAGGATGTCTGTCCATTGAATTGCAGTGTGTCCCTCTTCCTGGCATGTGAATATGCTTGTCAGTTTGGAAGTTCTCTGAACCCCATCATTTTGGGGTTTTCATGGAGGTTTCATTAAACTGACAAAATCACCAAATCATTTGGCTGTTGGTGCTTGAGTTCAGTCTCCAGCCCCTCTGTCCCAGGGTTTAGGGACAGAGCTGAAAATTTTATACTTCCAGGTTTGGTCTTTCTACCAATAAGTGCTTATCCTGAAGCTGTTTAAGGACTCCCAGTTACCAGCCATTTAATAATAATAACAATAATAGCATCTACAAGATACTTACAATCCCAGCAGCCCCTGCATGCCAGGAACCACAGTAAATGAAGGTCACACTGGCTGTATAGAAAGGCTGTTTCCATGGAGACTGGATGTGACTCGATGCTTTCTTGAGCTATTGTTAAGCACCAGGGAATCAACCTAAATGAAAGAATGAAGAGTTCTGCTTCGGCTTATGATGCACACCTAGTCCTGTGTGACATCATCACTCTCAAAAGGTGCATTTGATGTCTGTGTGGTGGATAAGAGCAGTGTGGCCGAGCTCTGCGGCTCCTGGTGGTCCGCCCGCTCTTCACCAGGAGTCTGTCTTTCCTCTCTCACTCTGCTTTGTTTCTTTTTGATTGGATTTTTCTTTCAAACAATATATCGATGTTTTTCTCTCTCCCAAATCCTCCAAGATCCTCCCCACCTCTCTACCCACCCAAGTTTATATTCTTTTACTCTTATAAGTTAAAAAAAAATAAAACAAGAAAATCACAAGAAACATGCACACACACAATCCTCCCACAAAACCACAAACATGGCCACGTGGATGCCTTTAATCCCAGCACTCAGGAGACCGAGGCAGGCAGATCACTGAGTTCTGGGCTGGCCTGTTTTACAGAGTGAGTTCCAGAATAGGCAGGGCTACACAAAACCCAACCAACAACCCTCCCCCCATCCTCCCCTCAAACCCCACAAAAAGTCAAAAAATAAAAGAGCAAAAGTCTGATAAGACAAAACCAAATGAAACAAAAAATTCCCCAAAATACCATTGTTTGTTATTTTGTTGGCCAACCACTCCTGAGCTTGGAGCCTGCCCTGAAGTACGGTGAACACACAGTGAGACTCCATTGGAGAAAACTGGTTTCCACTTTGCCAGCGAGCATCAGCTGCAGATAGCTTCTTGTCTAGGGGTGGGACCCTGTATCCACTTTCCCTTTTCAGTCTGGAAGCCTATCTGGCTTGAACCTGTGCAGGTCTTGTGGATGGTGTTACAATATATAATGTACATATATACATATATACATGTATATGCACATACACACATATATGTATACATGTATATATGAGTATATATATACACATATGTATGTACACACACACACACACACACACACACACACACACATATATATATATATACATCATACACACACATACATCAGTCCTATTGTGTCTGAAGGATACTGGTTCTGTGGCGTCACCCATCACTTCTGGTCCTTAAAATTTCTCTTCTTCCTTTTCCACACAGGTCCCTGAGCCTTGTGAAATTAGGGGTGGGTGATGAAGATATTCCATTCAGGACTTAGTTATACACAGTCTCATTCTCTGCACATTGTCCTGCTGTGGTCTCTGCGTTAGTTCCTATCTCCTGTGAGAAGATGCTTCCCTGTGAGCTGAGTGAGGCCCTGAGTATAGCAATACGTCAATAGGAGTCATTTTATTGCTGTCTTCCTCTAGCAGAATAATAGTATTTGTTTTTCCCAAGGCCCATGCTGCATCTAGTGCCAGATCCTTGGCTTGTTAGCATTGTCAGGTATGGGTCCAATCAGCAGTGGTTGGTGACTACTCTATGTTTGTATGCCATGTCACAGGCAGTAGGTCCCAGGGTTTGTAGCTGGGTGATAGTGATGGTTACTTTTCTCCTCTGGTATCCTGCAGATACCTTCCATGGACACCAGTCAGCTTGGGTGAGGCTTCTAGGTAGTCATCAGCTCAACTTCTCTGTGCTGAGTGAGACACTTACGTGTTGTTTTCAGCAATAGAGCTTTCTGTCAGGTTGTGGACAGCAACCAATAGCCTGTCGATAGCCTGTGATGTTTGGGGGTTCTCATGGGACTCTTTTGATCATGTGTGCAACACTCCTGACACTGAACTTTTACTTGGTGGCATAAGGTGTCTACTTGGGGCTTTGTCTCTCCTATTATTTAATGACTCCATTCACATTCCTTTTATACATACACCCACACTTGTGCACACACACACACACCCCCCCACACACACATGCAGGTACACACACACACACACACACACACACACACACACACACACACGCGCGCGGAAGTATAGGTTTCCATCTGGTTTCTTCTTAATGATCTTTAGCGTTAGTTGCCTCTCCCCACGTTCCCTCCTGAACCCTGCTCTCCCATCCCCCTCCTTTAATCTTAGTTTCTCCTTTGTTACTCTGTAACACTATATTCTATTTCCCTATCCTTGGGAGATCCACTCCTTCCCTCTAGTCCCCTACTAGGTACCCAATCTCTGTGGTCATTCCTACTGTAGCTTACATTTTGAAAGCCGAAACACTAACATCTATGATGAGAGAGAACACACTATACTTGTCTTTTGGGCTTGTGTTATTGGGGACAATCTTTAAAGCTCTGTTTATATTTAGCATATAAAATGACGTGTTTCCTTGTGACATTTTCAAGTATATATTGAGGTCATTATACTTTGTTTTTAACTACCTGAGCTTCCTGCCAAGTCCCCACCCCTTGCCGACTGGTTACACTCTACACAAGTTATATTTGTGTCATTGCACTGATCCTATGACACGTATGCCCCCATGCACTGGCAGATCTAGAATGGAAAAGAGAAAAGGAGAAGATGCTATCCCTAGAACTACTTCACCCTTGTGGACCAGCTCCTGAGCATCTCTGTGGAGATCCCTGCTTGACAGTAACCTTGAGTTGCCCAGAGTTTGCTTGGCTCAGCTAAGGAAGCTGGAACTTCAGTTGTCTCCTGCTGTGCTTAGGAACTATTTGCTGCCACCAATGGCCATGTCCTGTGTGTGTGTTTTCGTTCTTTGTCATGAGCCTGTTAGTGAGGCATCTCTATATTCTTCACTCAATCCTGAGCTGGGCATACAGCCTGACTTTTACCAAATGGTTAGGATGAGAATCCAGCCCTGCCCATTACCTTCCCAGCATGGTACTCAGATGAGAGGGTGGGCATTAGAATGTCCTAACTTGGCCTTGAAGATCAGCCAAATTTCCAGTCCACTGCCATGTCAGGTGATCTCTGTGAGGCTGGCCACAAGAAGACACCACAGATGTCTGCAGCTGACATTTTCATCCTCAGAATGCCCTTCTCAGCAACTTCCTATGTGCTGGATTCAGCATTAGAGCCACAGGGCAGAGAGCTAGGGAGGCAGATTCTGAGCTGGCACCTCTAGCCTGACAGATGCCTGATGTACAGTTTCTAGCACTGGGGCATTGATTCTGCACCATGCCCTGGGAAGGACGTCTCACCATGTTTGGAAGCAGAGGTCTGAGACAGATCTGACTGTTGGGGTGGTAAGGCACATTCTTTCCAAACAATGCAGTTTCCTTTTTTCCAAAGTTGTCTGTGCAGCAATACAGCCCTTTATAAATCTCTTAAATAGCTCCAGCTTAAAAATCTGATATAATTCCAAAATGTCCATACAGATGATTAGAACACAGCATAAGAGCACCTTGCCATGGGGAGACCTACTTAAGCCAGCTTAAGGATGATTTTGAATAATTTCAGAGAGGGAGAAAATATGTAAAGTAGGAGAAAGTGTGCTCTGAGGAGAGAAAATTGTGAGAGAGGCAAGCGTTCTACAAGGAGCTGCAATCAGATGCCCTGGCTTCCATGGGAGGATGATACAGTCTCTGGGAGGATGATACAGTCTCTGGGAGGATGATACAGTCTCTGGGAGGATGATACAGTCTCTTTAGATTCCCTAAAAATGTCACTGAGCTATGAGCATTAAAGGCTGGGTGCCAAGTAGATGGTAAATACTATGGTACCAACATTTTAGGGATCACTAATATTAGGAACCACTACGTAAGTTACAGTCCCTCCATAGTATAACTGTTATTAAAGTGATATTAAGTATCTTTAATGTTGAAAAGTACTTTTGAAATAATGTTAAGCCAAGGAGAATAATGACTTTTTCAAAACTGCGAGTGGAGCTCTGAAACATGTATACCACATAGGAGAGAGTGGGTGCTCTCTTTCCGACCATGGCTGTTTTCTTTATTAGCAAGGAGCCCTCCTGCTCCTGACATCTATCAATTTAGCACAAAATTGAATGAAAATATTTACTTATTATTTGTTCCCAGTGAAACATCCCTTGAGATGTTCTAGTGTTTAGAACTAGAGAGTTGCCAGCAACATGGCTGCTCTGGCAAGGGATCATGCTTTCGTGTAGTCTATACGATCTGACTGGAATGCAGAGATGCTCTAGATTACAGTACAATCACACTACCAAAGTTAGTATGAGGCCAGGCAGAGCAATTTAGGCAGAAACCAAGAGAGGCCAGATTCAAACAGTCAGCCTGGAAGATTAGATTGTATAGAGGGTAGAAGCTTCTAGGCCCAAATCCGGGCACAGGCCCAGGGATAGTTAGGACAGAGAAAGAAACTCTCTGGGCTCAGCTGAAGGTGTGTATTCATTCACATATCTTGGTTATGGTTCTCATCTCATACCTTCATCTGAGGAAATAAAAGTGACATTTATACCCTGACATCATGATCATGGAGTAACATTCTGAAATTGCAAGCAAGCCCCCAACTAAATGCTTTATTTTGTAAGCTTCCTTGGTCATGAGGTCTTCTTACATCAATTGAAAGGACAAGTTAGCATGGCACTGAGGATCATGGTCTGATGGGAGAATGTATACACATGGTTGCAAACACTATTAGTCTTTAAAAATTGGGCAGCACTATGGGAAATTGCCTCAACATATAATTTATGGTTACAAGCTTTGTTTCAGTCCTGTTATATGCAATGAATCGTGTAGAAACTGGTAGCTAATCAGTATAATATTCAGGCTTGGCCTGAACAAAGGAATTTTATGGAGACATCCAGCTTAGGATTGAGTTGTTCCAAGGTCTCTTACTCTCTGCATAATGTCTGGCTACGGCTCTCTCCATCTGTTCCCTTTTGCTTCAGGAGGAAGATTCTTTGAAGATGGTTGAGCAAGGCACTGATCTTTAAGTATAGCAGAATTTTATTAGGAGTAATTATCAGTTTTACTGTAGGTCCCTGGGCTACCTAGTTTGAGGTTGTTGGACACCCAAGCAGCAATTTCAGCTGCTGGCCATTCAAGTCCCATCCATGGGATTTATTTTATGTGCACATATGGGCAGAAAGATGGTCGCCTGCTATATCATTACTAATCTAGAGCTCAAAGTATAGAAATGTTTATGTATACACCCTATAAGTGATAGACATTAAGGAATAGGAGAGTATTAGACAACGAAGAGAAAGACAGGGAGAGATGAGAGGAGAGAGATGAGGAGAGAAGAGGAGGAACAGAAGGTTCTAGAGCAGCAGACTTCTCGGCCCTTTAAGCCTTTCCATATCCATGATACTTTTAGTCCAATTTCCATCTTCAGAATAATACCCAGTAGAGTAAGATGACATCCTGGCATCCCTAGGATTTTATGAATTTTTACATAGGAGTATAATACTAACCACAAAAATACATCGTGTTTTATAAGCCCATAGGATATGAGGCTGACTGAAGGGGGCAGAAGGACACAGACAAGTGATTTCAAGTCAATTTAAAGCCATACGTGTGACACAGAAGCAGCCAGTCCCTGCCTCATTGCTAGCCTAAAGAAGGAAGCCTCTGCACACCAACAGACAGCACTGGAGTCAGACTGGCTGCAGCCTCCAATCCCAGTTTCCCCTAGGTGTCAAGACCAGCATTCTTGCAGATCAGAGACCAGCTGCCATTTCCCTCTCTGATGGACAGCTGCATTTGAGAAGAAAAAACAGAAAAAAAAATTGCTGGGTTTTGTTGTCAGCTAAAGTGAATGGAGAGCCACTCTTCCGTAGCTGCTGAGTGTTACCCAGCTGACGCACCAGTTGCCATGGTGCCAGAGTGCACTTTGCCATTTCGGAAAAAATCTCTGCACCTGTACCTGCAAATGCCACTGACAGGAAGCTTATTGTTGTGATTAAAATAGTTAGTCATGAATAAGCAGCACTGGGAACATGGTGCTGGCCAGGAATGTGGTGTCTCCATTGGCCAAACAGAAACACTGTGAGCACACTTCAGCTGTAGTTCAAAGTCATTGAGAAGCCTTTACTGAGAGTCACTAATGTGAAAATCTCAGAGAATGCACAGTGTGTGTGTGTGTGTGTGTGTCTATCTCTGTGTCTGTCTGTTTCTCTGTGTGTGTCTCTGTCTGTCTGTGTGAATGTGTGTGTGTCTGTCTATCTGTATGCATGTCTGTGTGTCTATGGGCCTGTGTGTGCATATGCGTGCATGTGTGTGTGTCTGTCAGTGTGCATGTGTGTTTCTGTTTATCTCTGTGTCTATCTGTTTGTCCATCTGTGTGTATCTCTGTGTGTCTGTGTGAATGTGTTCTGTCTCTGTGTGTGTCTGTCCATCTGTATGTATGACTGTGTGTCTGTGGGACTGTCTCTCTCTCTCTTTCTGTGTATGTGTGTATATATATATATATATGTGTGTGTGTGTGTGTGTGTGTGTGTGTGTGTATGTATGTGTCTATGCTAGTCTAGTTTCCCTAGGTACATGCACAGATGTGCACACCCACCCCACACATGTGTATCTGCATGTACATACATAAAAGATAACAATGACAAACACTATGTGCCAGGTGCTTCTAAGTGCTTTGATTATTTTACTTTAATTAACCTCTGAAGGGCTTATTAACACTGTCTCTATTTTGAGATAAGCATGCTGACGGCCTTAGTTACATTTTACTGCTGTGAACAGACACTATGACCAAGACAACTCTTAAAAAAGACAACATTTAAATGGGGCTGGCTTACAGATTCTGAGGGTCAGCCATTATCATTATGGTGGGAAGTATGGCAACATCCAGGCAGACATGGGGTTGGAAGAACTGAGAGTGCTATATCTTTATCTAAAGACAGACAGGTAAAGTCAAGCTTCCTGGCAGCTAGGAGAAGGGTCTTCAAGCCCACCCTGATAGTGACACACTTCCTCCAAGAAGGCCACACCTACTCTAGCAAGGCCACACCTCCTAATTAATGCCACTTCCTGGGCCAAGCATATTCAAACCACCCCATTCCATTCCCCCTGGCCCTCATAGGTTTGTTCAAACACATGAGTCTATGGGGGCCATACCTAGCCATAGCTAATAAAAAATGTATTTAGTCCAACTTCAAAAGTCCCATAGTCTATAACAGTCTCAACAATGTTAAAAGTCCAAAATTCAAAGTCTTTTCTGAGGTTTGTCCAATCACTTAACTGTATTCTCCTATAAAATCAAAATCAAAAAGCAGATCACGTACCTTATCCATTACAGGATAAACAAAATGTCATAGTGAGGAAAACACTGGACCGAACAAAACCAAAACCAGCTGGGCAAACTCCAAACTCTTCATCTTCGTGTGTGATGTCAAAGTGCTCTTCGGATCTCCTACTTCTCTCATCTTTGTTGACTTCGGCCCGTTGGCTGGTTCCACTTTCTGTCAGCAGCTTTCCTCAGCAGATAGCCCACAGCTCTGGCGTCTCAAACGTCTTGGGATCTCCAAGGCAACGTCAGCTTCATACCTTCTTATTACAACGTCTGGGATCTATACACAATCTTCTGGACTTCTCAAATGGGCTTGGGTCACTTCTCCTGCTCTGCCCTCTGTAGCACTTTAGGTTCTGGTTGGCTCCACTCCACTGCTGCTGCTGTTCTTGGTCATCCATGGTTCTGGCATCTCCATTACTATAGGGTCTTCTACCTGCAACTAGGCTTCACCAATAGCCTCTCATTGGCTGTCTTCATGATGCCAAGCCTCACCTCCTTTGCATGACCCCTTCAGTCCTGGGCCATCAACTGCAATTGAGGCTGCACCTTCACCAATGGCTTTCCATGGCCTCTCACAGTGCCAAGCCTCAGTTGCTCTTCATGACCCCCTCATGCCTTCAAACTCAGTACCACGTGGGTGACTCTTACACATTACCAAGTCCAGCTTCAGCATGAGATACAACCTTAGCTATCTCAGAAAACATCCCAGATTTCACCTCAGTGATGCTGGTCTCTTCTTTAACTACTGCTAATTCTGTAGCTCCAGCTAACCAGCATCAATTGTCCCAGTAACCCCTTCTATTCTGGACTGTAAAGCCAGAGCCAGATGGCTGAAGCTGCCGAGTTCTGCTGCTTGCTGGGGCTGGAACATGGTCCCCTTGTTCTATTACATTATCATCGGCTTTCTGTTTTCCAACCCTTTCTCTGCCTAAGCTTGGCTGTCCTGAAACTTGCTCTGTCAATTGACCTCAAACTCAGAGATCTGCATGGCTCTGTCTCCTGAATGCTGGGATTTAAGGCATGTACCACTACTTCTGGACTTAAGCTTTTCACTACCTAGAACTTGCTCTGTCATAGGCTGGTCTTGAACTCAGAGATCTGCTTGCCTTTGTCTCCTGGGATTAAAGGTGTATACCACCATGCCTGGGCCCGTTTCTACTAGGATAGCTTTGCATGGCCTATTTTCCTCAAGATCAGAATCAAAAGCCTGTGTGTGTCTTCCAGCTTCAAGATCTGAATCACAATCATTTCTGGATTCAGTTCATACCAGATAAAAAGTCCAAACTACTCCTTGTCCAAGTATGAACACAAAAAATCTTAGTTGGATGGGATCTTGCCCCAAGGTCACCACTCCCTTAATCTCTTTACCTCCCTGAACAAAGGAATCAGCCACATTGCATGTACTAGTACTCTCTTATTATTTGAAGCATACATTTTATATATTTTTTTCTTTTTAGGCTTGCTATGCTCGATCAGAATGCTCTTAGTGAGAGTAAATCAGAGGACAACTGTATGCTAGGTTTTTTTGAGATATCTTTGGTCAATGCAATGCATATAAATCTCTTTGCCTTAGCCTCAGGTAGACTCTTCAGACAAGGGCAAAAAGCAGCCACATTTTTCACCAAAATACCACAAAACAGTCTCTAGGCCACATACTGAAATTCTTCTCCTCTGAAACATCTTGGGCCAGGTCTGCACAGTCCAAATCATAATAAACATAACCAAGTCTTTCATATTCCTACTAGGATGATCCATTAAGCCCCACTTAAAACATTCTACTTCTTTCTAAAGTCTCAGAATCAATACTCCAAACAAAAGCATGTCAGGCCTGTCACAACAATAGCCCAGTCCCTGGTACCAACTCCTGTCTTAGGGTTTTACCACTGTGAACAAGGCAGCTCCTGTAAAGGACAACATTTAATTGGAGCTGGCTTACAGGTTCTGAGATTCAGTCCATTATCATCATGTCGTGAAGCACAGAAGGAGGAGCTGAGAGCTCTACATCTTGTTCTGAAGGCAACAGGAGAAAACTGACTTTCAGGGAGCTAGGACGAGAGTCTCTAAGCCCACCCACACAGTGATATATTTTATCTAACAAGGCCACACCTACTCTAACAAGGCCACATCTCTTAATAGTGCAATTCCCTATGAGCCTAAGGGGGCCATTTTCATTCACACCACCACACTGACACATAGTGTTGAAGCCACATCTCCTAGGTTACACAGCCCGTGACGGACCTGGGATTTAATTCCAAGCATGTGTTACAAAGCACTATGTTGGTAGGGTCATTTATTGATTTAAATGGCAAAATGTCAGCTCATATCTACTTTAGAAGTCAAATTTGACTATTCCTTAGGCAAATCTCACATACTCTCTGTTTGAATCTATTATCCTTGTCTAAGGAGCATTAGATAAACAGGCTTACTTTTAGCCTTCTTTAAAGGAAAGGTTTCCCAAACCAAATATGTCTTAATATAGAACCAACTTGCAAAACTTCTACACACTATCATAAGGTCCTCCTAGACTCTTCCAGACTTTCCCCAGCCCTTACAATATAAGATCACATGGTGTGGTTAACATGGAATTGGGTTTTCTTATGTATTTGAATGAATGTACTTTTAAATTTACCTATCTATTTTCTCGTTGTGCATAGTGTGAACATTTCCTCATGACTGGTCTGATCACAGGCCGAAACTTGTTCTCTATAACTGTAGGCTGTTAGGTCATCAGTCCAGGTGTGACAGCAAGCACTTTCAGGCTGTAATTTGATGAGGGTTCCAGGAAGAAAGGACCTTGGCATGGCTCTCAGTGACATCTATAGAGTGTCTAAGTGCATTCTGATTCAGCAGTGCAAGGCTCTGGGTGGAGTGGGAAACTGGACAGGCTTTTTCTATAGGGTAGAACAAGCAGTGAGCTCCATCCATACTGGTATGTGCAGACTCAGGCCTTAGAGTTCTGGTCCTGGTTTCACAGATATCTAGGACACTTGAAGAAGATGCAGGAAAGAGAGTCACCAACCTAACACAGCTTCAAAATGTAGCAGAAGAGAACCAATCACATCGACTAAGATGATTCATACATGAAGAAAAAAGGTTGCAGATGCCTCAACATCTGTGTAAAGTATCTACAAAGAAAGAGGCAGGACTTCACATGTACCCTGTCTCCTGTCTCCTGCCACTGTCTGTCTTCTTCACAGCTCCTTCTCACTGGTGAGTCTCTGTTTTTTTATCTATAAAACCAAAAGACCGTCTCAGGAAAACAGTTTGGGGAAAGAAAACTGCAATTCAGGGTTTCAGCACACAAAGGTCTCCCAAGTGCTGCCAGTAATTCCACTCACCCTGTGTGACCATCGGAAGAAAATATTCTCTCCATAGTGGCCGTACTGTATTTACAGAGAAGGAACCGCACACTCTATGTGATCTTACTCAACATAGGAAGTTTGTAAACATAGCTTCAGTACTGAAGGCCTCTTCCCACAAGCCTGCGGGAACACTGACCAAAGTACCAGCATGGGTACACCACACCATTCTATGCAGAACACTCCCACTACACTTGTGCATGGAGGCTTTCTGGCAGCAGGTGACTTGACTGCTGTTTTACTTTGGTAATTACAAATTGGCCATCAGGATATTACTGCCACTACAGCAAGGCCAGGAAAAACCACGAGGGAATTGGGAAAGGGAAAATGTTTAGAAAATGAACCAAAATAGGAGGTGAGAATAGCAATGGTGGTACCAAACCATGCCATAACTTTTATTGTTGTGATGGTTAAATCTGAATGGACAACCTGGCTCATTTGGAGGAGTCTTGGTGCCCTGGGGTCTACACATGGCAGTTCCCCCTTCTTAGTTTAACTCTTACTAATTACTTTAGCCCAAAGATATGATTACACTGGATAGTGTCCTGGGATGATGTTGTAGCCAGACACCATAGTCTTTTCTCCACCTCAGAAAGCCAGACTCCAGGATGTGCTATATGTTGTTATCACTACAGACTAATAGCAGGATATGAGATGAAGTATTGCATAATTCCAAGATGTCTGACTTTGGATATGTTTTTCTCTCTGTGTGCACCAGAGCTGTCCTGTTTTTTTCCCTCTTTCTTTCATGTTCCAGGGGTTGTCCTGTCTGCCACTAACAAGTCAGTTTTCAGGGCTGTTTATCCCTAGATGATTCCAAAGAATGAGAAAGCTATGACATCTGTCTCTTCTTGGTGACTGTCACGTCCAGCCAGGGTGGAGGGGCTCAGGATCTCTGCTAGAACGTAGTTTGGGTAGATAGGTGGGTGGATAGGTTACACAGTTCTGGTTTATGAAACATCTTTTAATTATTTCAGAATTTCTGGTGCAAAGAAAGAAGGGCCCAAGACAGTGACCTCTACTCGGCTGCAGGTAGTGGTGCTTGCTTCCTTGGTTGGTAACTGAGATTTCCGCATTAGGGCAAGGAGTCATACACTGGCCAGGCACATTTAAGAGAACCAGTGAGATGACAGATTCCCAGGTGTCTCCCCAAGTGCCAGCTTTACCCAAGGAAAACTTAGATATTCCTGCCGTGTCGAAGGTGACAAACCCAGCTCCATGTATTGTTCTCTCCGTGTTTCCACATCTAACTTCACTCTAGTCCACCTGTCCCCTGAGCAGGTGCCACATAGTCACATCTACTGGCTGCATGGGTGCTTGTAGCACCTAGAGTCTATCCGGAGAATCAGATCCAATTGTAATGTGAGAGAGAGAGAGAGACAGAGAGAGAGAGAGAGAGAGAGAGAGAGAGAGAGAGAGAGAGAGAAAGAAAGAGAGAGAGATACATACATACAGAGAGAGCCCTTATGTAGCACTGTCTTCTGTCTGTCTGTCTGTCTGTCTGTCTGTCTGTCTGTTTGTCTGTCTGTCTGTCTGTCTATCTATCCATCCATCTATCATTCATTCTGCCGTGGTGACCTGAGATGGCAAAGGTGATGATCCTGATGATGGCCATGTCTTTACCAAGGTGGACGTGATTTCACAGGCACAGACAGGTGTGTATGAGCGTAAACATGTGAGTACACACAAACACAAAGAGCTGTGAGGGTGGGCATGCGTGCACACACACACACTCATGATTTCACACACACACACACACACACACACACACACACACACACACACACAC